>JANHZU010006277.1:12688-28632 GCA_032468055.1 Acrochordus granulatus | reverse complement strand
CCCTCTGCCACAGAAAGTCATGCAGGGCAATCTTGAGTTTCTTGCTCTCGTTTCCCCAGAATGAACTCATGTTTTGCTAAGGGTCTCCGCACAACTTCTCCAGCGGTCATCTCTGCATTCGTCTACAGCAGTGTTTCTCAACTTGGCTAGGGAATTCTGGGAGTTGAAGTCCGCCCATCTTAAAATTGCTAGAGATTAAAAAATCTCTGCTCCAAAGCATGACAAGTCGCATTGCAAAGAGGCAGAGAGGAGACAGGCCTGCTGCAATAACATTGCATAAAAGTTAAGGATCTCCTGAAAAGGACAGGTTCTTATTCCACTGGAGCACAGAGGGGAAAAAAGCATACAGGTAGTCCTTGACTTATGACTGGTTACTTAGCTACCATTCAAAGTCATGACAGACCACCCCCACATTTACTTACGACTCAGTTCTGAAGCTCCGGTAACCGCTGCCCCCACTGCATGTCGGGTGCTGAGCAATTGGCCCACATTTAGCACTGTTTGCTGCATCCCACAGTAAAACCGTGCCCAAACCAGCATTTAATTCTGATTTTCACCGAAAATGGCCCAGTGCAAACAACGGGCTCACTTTACGACCATGGCATTTGCTTTATGATCATTGGGTTTGCTTTACAGTCATGGTGGTTGCTCTACGACTGTGGCGTTTACTTAACCATCACCACAAAAAAGGTCATTAAAAACAGGATCTGGTCACATGGTGATCTGCTTTACGACCCTCATGACTTACAGGTGTGATGAGCAAGCTCCGTTATGGTCATAAGTCGAGGACCATCTGTATTTGAATCTAGGGAGCGCTGTACATCTGGCTTCGTAGCCACAGGTGTCGGGGGAGGTATCAATGAGGTAGGCAAATGACAAAAGCAGCACCGCAACAGCGTGATGCGAGCCCTGCCTTGTCTATATGTATGCCAGGGCACTGCAATCGCACGCAGTGCCACGGCATACACATCGCAAAGCAAACATGTTGGACAGCACACGCCAGGATCAAAACGAGCTGAGCTGCGTTGCGATAGCTTGATGCTGTTTTTGTTGTTCTGACTAGAGTCTCCAAGACTGCTGAGGTTTCTGCTTGGGGCTTCCTCAGCAGTTTTCTGCATTCCTCTGAATTTCCTTGCATCTGTCATCAGAACTAGCTTATCCAAGAACAGCGACCTTGTCTGCTAGCCTTCAGGCTTGAGGAACTATTGGAGGAAGAAACATAATTTTAGAAAAGATCCCAACGGTTTTCCCAAAATTCAAGGGAGAAACAAAAAGACCCACAAAGTGAAAAGCCCAGCCTTTGCTGCTCCTTTGAAATGCATTAATTTTTCCACCTTTGCTTAAAGAATCTCAGAGCCAGCAGTGCAAGTGTCCGTAATTGAGACTGGAATTCAAGTTGTGCCAGTCATTAAGCGGGTCATCATGTGACTGATCCAATGTCGTAGTAGTTTTGCCACAAGTCATTCAGCGAATCCATTGTCTGCAAGGGCATTTTCCCAGAAACCAGATATAAATGCCAGTTTCCAGCAAAAAAATGCAAATGGCAGTCAATAACCCTGGTACGCTGCAAACAGCCGTAAATGCAGGCCAGCTGTCAAGTGTCCAGAATGCGATCAATTAGCCGTGGTGGGGATCCATTGGAGTTTCGAATCCAGATCACAAGTACTTTTGGGCTGTAACTTCCAATGGTCATTAAGCGACTGGTTGTAACTTGAGGACTACCTGTAGTTTAACGGGAATTTTCCTTCTGTCTGATTCAGGCAACACTCACAGCAATGCCACTTTATTCTTTGGGGGGAGATTGTACTGCTGAGAGTTTCGGTCATCTGCTTTAAAACCAAGTTGAATAGAATTTTTACTTAATTGGTTTCTCATTCACTCCCGGATTTGCCCCTGCCTTCCCCCAGGATGTTTTCAGCTTCCCAGTAGGATTTCCTAGTGGTCTCCCCATCCCAAGACTAACTAGGTTTTGCCTAGTTTTTTTTCAAAATCACCCAAAATTAGTAGAGGCTGCCAACAATTACAATGGGTTGAGATTATGGAGCTAAGTATTCAATCCCTGGCTCTTTCCTCAACCTTGGCCACTAGGTTTTCCACATGGGAATTCTGGGAATTGAAGTCCACCTATGTTAAGTGGCTAAGGTTGAAAAACACTGCTTTAAATAATTCTGAGTGGAGTCAGGCAAGACATAACATTGAACTAAAAGGTGCCTGGGTAATTTATGGCTCATAACAGCCACCTTAAGATTAAGTGTGGAACATAAACACAACTGTCTTTCGTAAATCCAGGTTTCCAGTTCAGTATGTTGTGGGAATCTGGCCAATGTTTGTAATTCATTCCAATGTGGCAAAGATTCCCTGAGTTTACAATTCTTGTTTCAAATTTTTCAAAATGGAGCTTTGAACATCCACTTGAAAAGCCTGTGTCTAACCTGACCTCTAAACCTCTCCCTTGCTCCACCACTGACCACATCTGCCCATCAATGATGAGGTGACCCAAGCTGAGTTTATACATCTGCTCTTTATCCTGAAATGTAAATTCAAACCACATCCACTAAAATAGGTGATAAATTTAATCTAGCAAGTCTGGGACTTGAAAGGAACTGCATATAGTTGAACTACGGGTTGTGGAAGCTGCTCCTTCAACCCCCGTCCCACCCAATGGCCTTATAAGCTGCCTGCTTTCTCCCCATTCAGAACTTGGCCTACTGCAACTGACAATTTAATGATAATTTTGACAATTATCACAGGAGCACAGAAATTCTCTTCTTTACCCCCACGTGAATCTGTCATGCCAATGAGAACTCGCGGGGAGGGACTTATGTTGACTTCTAGGGCCATGCTCTCCCCTAACTCTTCAGAGTCATAGAAAGAAGCTACAAATCAAAGTAAGTCACTAAAAATTAAAGGTAAAAAAGGTAAAGGTTTCCCCTGCCAGCCGTGTCCGATTCTAGGGGGGGAATCTCTGTACATAGCCGAAGAGCCAGGGTTGGTAGCAGCTAGAGTGAATAACAGGAGCTCACCCTGTTATACGGCGCATGGGTCTCAAACCCAGGCTAACGACCTTCCAGCCAACAAGCCCAGAGTCTTAACCTCTAGGCTACCACACCCCTCACTAAAAGTTAGGTTTTACAGATCTTGTATCGTCAAGATCCATTTGCATTCCTGGGAAGATGTTTGTTTGTTTATTTATTTATTTTATTAAATTTATATGCCGCCGAAATCCGAAGACTCTCGGCGGCTAACAACACTGAAACAACAATTAAAAATACTTAAAAATAAAAATAAAACCATTATTGCTTGTAGAGGAAAGCAATCGAAGATCGAAAGCCTGCAAAGCAGTTCTCCAAATCAATCGATTTACTATGCGCCATCAAGTTGTTGACTCTTAGCGACCACATAGACTTTCTCCACGAAGATCGACTTATACGTAGCGTATCTAAGGCAAAATTACTATAGATCTCGCTCACATTTTCCCCCTGTCTTGGATTCAGGCATTTTGCTTGTAATGCTTCTGCTCTCTCTTTTTCATGTTCCCGGGGCCTTTAGACATTCCAGCATGCACACATTCATGCTGCGCTGAACAATGCACTGCAGAAGGGTTAAACCAGAGATAGTGAACCATTTGGGGCCCACTGCATTTGGAGACTTGAGAGCACCTTGTGGGTGCTTTTACCAATGGCTGCCCTGGGTTGCACTTTCCCAAATAGTGGCCTTAATGGGCATGGCTAATCACCAAACATCCATTTGACCTAAAAAAAAGAGATGAGCTTGCTTCTTCCTTTTTCTCCTCCAGGCAAGCCGCAGGGCTGCTGACCTACAATTTTTAGTTTCCAAAGATGCATAAAGCATTCTTAAAAATAGAAACCACTACAGATGCTTGAATTTGCTTTCAGCCAGTTGGCTTTTCATTTAAATACATTTTTCCCCACTGGAAGAATATAAAATGATATCAAACTCAGGTGGCTGAAGGATTCTGGCAGTCCAGGGAGTGGCAGTCATAGATTTGTGTACGTGTGTGTTTATCAAAAAAGGCAAGTGGATGACCACATTGCATGACTGAACCCTCATCTCTCCTGTGATGTATAATGTATTTTGACTTTTTGATCCCCTGCACATTTTCCAAACCCAAAGGAACCTAAGCATCCTATGAACTCGTCATGCATCTTTCACCCAGTTAGCAAAACACAATTTCTCCTTTTGTATAACATGAAATATCCAAAGAAATAAATGTTAGTTTGCCTTAACATGATAGTTGGCTCCCACAGAATGGAAAACTACAGTAGTCCTCAACTTGCAGCTTCCCCAAGGATACTTATGACCCAGTTCCAGAGTTCTGATAACTGTCCCACCAGTCATGTGACCACATTTTATGACATTTTTGTTGAAAACCGGCATTGACTTCCAGTTTTCAGCAAAACAGGCCTATAGCAAATCATTGGCTCACTTAAGGACTGTGGCGCTCACTTAATGACTCCCACAAAAAGATCATAAAATTGGGATTGTCTCGTGGGTGACTCACTTAACAACTATCTTGATGGGCAGGCTCCATTATAGTCATAAGTTGAGGACAACCAGTACAGAATTCCATATCAGCCAAGACAAGTATACTGTATGAACTCAACCCTGAAGTGATCACGAAGGCAGAGGAACTGCAGTGGCGACCGCCTGCTTGTGGGAAAACAGCTGCCTGTTTCTTGCTGGTGAAGTTGGATACTGTTTTTGCAAATGAAGCTTGTCGGGTTATAAGGACACCGTCTCTGCAGAGCTTGGAGTGGGAAAAAAGCGATAAGGAAACCTGACCTAGTTTGCATACGTGGACATCAGCTAATTCAGTGATGGGATTTGCTTAAATCATAAAGCAAATCCTCTGCGTATAATGTATAATCTGGATCTGGGGTTCATGTACTCAGCCACCCAGCATGGAGCTTCCGTTCCTAACTCATCTATCCGGAGAGAGAAAAATAAATTATTTCAATTGAAATTTGGAACAGTTTAATATAGGGCTAGACTGGGAAGTCAAAAAAATATCCCAGCGGAGGCAGTAGAAAGCAGTTTTCAAATTGCTGCCAAGAAAAATTCATGTATTTGACCATAACATCACTAGGATTTGAGTGTGATATGAAGGAATTTTACATGGAAGGGGTGTGCAACTGTCTGCTGAGTTGTTGTTGTTGTTTTATATTCCCTAGGGTTTTTCTGGTGGCCTCCCACCCAGATAGGCACCTTCAACTTGGGTTGGCTCCAATACCTCTAAATCTGTAGAGGGTAAAGAATATGGTCTTGATGGAGATATGCAGGACCCATTCCCGAGACAAAAGGGGCTGAAGCATTTCAGAACTGCAAGATAATGTTTGGAAGTGGGTCAGCACATGCCCCCCGAACGCAATGGCACATAAGGAGGAGAAGGTGGCATAGCATGATCAGTACGGGAGCCAGTCTCAATAAAAGCCTTTCTGTGAGTTTTCCTGGTCCGGTCTACGTAGCGGGGCTGACAAAACCTCAGTTAGCCTCATCAAAGGTGGCTGATGATGACTGTCATCTAAAGAGGACCACAGCGGTGAAGGCACCCGGTTAGACATCAGACGCCGGTGAGTTCTAGTCTCACTTTAAGCACGAAAGCTGGCTAGGTGACTTTGGGCCAAATCCCTCTCTTTCAGTTCAACTCACCCCATGGGGTTTTTGTTGTGGGGAAAATAGGAGGAGGAAGGGGTGTGAGTGTGTTCGCCGCCTTGAAACTGTTGGTGAAAGTGGTATTTTGTGAAATAGCTTTGCACCTCTATGGTAATTATATCCCCACTGCTATTGTGTACTGAGATCCCTCATCAGTTTGTAACGGTCCCAATTCAGTCATTTTACATTTCACTTCTTGATGATGATGATGAAGTATGGGGGGGGAAACAAATCGTGGCCACTGGCTCTAAAATTCTGTGGCCGTGCAACAACTGCCTCTTCTGGATTCTTTTAAAGGGAAGGATTTCAAGATTTGGTGCTAATGTCGGAGAGAATGAGGAGCAACGAGGTCGCCCTTTTCTAACCTGGGATGTTACCTAGATGCTTTGGATTTTAACTCCCATGTTGAATTTCCAAGGAATCGTAGGAACCCACCACAGTTTTAACACCGTCTTGGATATCCAGAAGACCCCCATGAACGTGTCCATCAGAGAAAGTGGAAGCCACTGGTCAAGTTGAGGATCTATCATTATGAAGAGCCAGAGGGGGGAAAAAGATGTCACTGAACACCAGGCCAACTCCAAGTGCCCACCTCAAAGTTTGGATATCAACAGGCACAATATAAAATCAACAATATCTGTTTGCCTAGTTATTAAAAAAATGAGACCATCAGCATCCCAGTAGGAAGGGGACACTTTGACACCTTTGGGCCCTGGGAAGTGCCTCAGGGACAGTGCAAAATCCAGGGGTCTAACTTTTCAGGATTTCCGTTGTTACCCTTCTGATCAGCAAAACATTGGCTTAACTTATCCGTGCCAGCGGTTGAATTGGTTTCAGCTTAGCTCATGCATTTGTGGGAAGAAAACTGCTTCACTTTTTCCAAATCTATCCACTTCATAATTCTCCAACGTCTGGGTCAATCCTTGAGTGTGTCTGAGAATTTTTCTCCTCCTTTCAAATAAAGCAATCCTGAAGGAATCACTTACCAACAATGCAACATTAGGCAACTTTTCTTCATATTTTTCCGGTGGAGCTTAATCCCTAGTAAATGTTAGAACACCGCTTTTATGCGTTGATTCTGTGCCTTTTATTTTTTAAAACAGAAATGCTCTCTTTCTTTCAAAAGAGACTTGTTCATCATACAAAATCTTATCACCAATAACTTGCCTACTATCTTCAATAAACATGAGATTAATTTAAAATGCTGAAAACAGTACTCTGCCCTAAACAGAATTTATTAACTTCTCAGTTATGCTTCCAAAAACAAAATTAATAAACTTTTCTTTAGGGTTAAAGATACATTATGTGAATACTGGGTATATTTGAGTTTTGTAATACACAAACCAGTCCTTTACATTTTAATTATTTTAACAGTTACGGGGGATTTAATTTCACAACCACTTAAGTCACCAAGTAAGTATCAATAAGTTATGCATTTTGGTTTTCAAATCCTTATTTATCCTGATTATCCACAATTCTATTCTGGGTGTTAAGATGTTTTCTAAACAAGTATATAGCTTGTACTGATGTATTTGTGGTAATATTTATTAGTAGTACTTTCATATGAAATGCTCCTAAATGCAGAACAAGCAATACGATAAACATCCCAACCCTGTATAAGCCAGTCTCAATGGCATGACTGCAAAATAATCAGTTTTAAAACATTATCTAATCCCAACACAGCTGTAATTTAACTGGCATCAAGCATTGCTGCTGAAAAGTACCTTCTTAAAAGTTTTGAAATAAGCACTTTAAGGGCCTTTTTTTAAATTTTAGGAGATCGGATTCCAAATGCAGCTTGAAGGGCAATCAGTAGAGTCTTCAGGGAAGATCGCAAAAGTCAAGATGGAGGTTGCAATCAGTGACTAAAGCACTGCACCTTTGCATGTGCATGCAACATTGCCCTGCATATGCTCCTATAGGGAATTGGTTTGACTGAACTCCACACACTGGAATCGTAATCAAGTAATTCAAATAATGGGAAGACCCACATCAACTGAAGACAAACATATTGTTTTGGCTATCCTGTGGTCTGCAGAAATGATTCATGTAGATTAGCTGGGGCTTCCACTTACTGTGTATACATATTTATAAATATACAGTAGGTAAGGAGCATATGTAAGTTGAAGCACCAAGTAACCAGATTCAATTTTATGATTGTTTTTATGATGGTTGTAAAGGGAGCCACTGCAGTCATAACATGAATCACAAAGTTGTTAAGCAAATAGTCATTGAGAACATCCATTCTTCCACCTGGGTATTTTTTGTCAGAAATTGGCAAAAAAGCCATAAATTGTGGTCATGTGACTGCAGGACGTTGCAACCGATCATAAATGTGAGCTGGTTGCCAAGTGCCTGAAATGCAATGAAGCGACTACGGTGGGGGCATCGGTCATAGCTTTGAGGAACGGGCATAAGTAATAGGAATGGTCAAAGTTTATATACTTTGTAACTTTAAATAGCTGTTAAATGACTGGTCATAAGTCAAGAACTCCCTGTATGTTTTTGTTTCTTTTTTAAGACTTTTTTTCCTTCTTTTATAATGTGTGTATTATTTTGTAATGTGTTTTTTGTATGTAGTTAATAAAAAATAAGTTAAAAAAACTTGTTGAAATTGGTAATGCTTCCAAAGTCCCAGACAATTAAAGGATTGAAAGAAATGGAAAGGGTAGAGATAGCTATTAACTTGAAAAAACTTTCCCATCTATAGGACTTCCAAATCTTATATCACCAAAGATATCCTAAAAGAAACAGGAGAAAGGAAGAAATTGCAGTCAGGACTCATGAAAGGCAACATGCTTGGCTTTGTGCACATTTAGCTGAAGACGATGGGAATTCATCCAACTTGAGATCCCAGTTAAGACAGCTGATGTAGAGAAAACATGCTATACCATCCTAGATTAGAAAAAAGAAACACTTGGATTGTAATCTGTAAATAGCACCTGGATGTCATTAGCTGAGGGATGACAATCAAACTGAAAAGCAGAAGATGAAATAAATCAAGGATCTAAAACAAAGATACAAATACGCAACAGTAGAAGGAAAATAAAATCCCAAGGAACGCTTACGGATGAAATGAATGTTTGAGAACAGACCTTTCCATACACCAAATACATGTATGTATGTATGTATACACATACATATGTGTGTGTGTGTGTACATATATAAAATGGGAAATATAGGACTGAAATAAACAAGATCCTACATTGCTGATGCCTAATGAAATAAAAACCAATCGTAGCATTTTGCCACAGATAAATGCAATAGCACAAATAGTGATTTGCATCAATCACCAGCAAATCACTGAGAACAAGCTGACTCAGCAGAACCTGCTCGAAGCCGTCATTGGGGTGGATCAGTGACATGAAAGAAACCCTGAGACAGCAGCTGGTGTCTATTTAGATGAAAATGAGAGAGAAGATCCTGAAACTGAAATGTCCAATAAAGGTTTTGTGGGTTTTTCAAAGCAAAGAGGATGAAATAGACAAAGTTGCCATAAAAAAAGAAGGTCAAGAGATCCAAGAGGCATCGCAGTATATTTAAATTTCTCACAAAGTTGCTGTTGACTCTTAGAGACCACAGAGATAGATTTTCTTCATGAATTAGCTGTCCCCAATTTGGTACTATAGATCTTCTGCTATAACTGAGCACCTCCACCTTGCTGCTGGACATGCACTCTCCTGCCACCTTTCCGGTATTAGAGATTTCTCCAGACAGCTAGGTCTTCACGTAATGTATCTAAATAAATTTCTCATGGCATGGGTCAAAGATAGTCAAATATCGATGACCTGTTTGCTGTAAAGTCGTATAATTATTCAGACTGGCTTTGTATAATCATCTACTGTTGATGTTGGGAGAGGGCTCAGCAACATGTTCTGCCATCAGTTGAGTTTCTTGTAGGTTGATGACCAAGGCCTAGATTCAGAACGTGAAACCAGGTATGCTCTCTTCTGGCAAGATCCCTCACTCAGCTGGGCAAGATTAAGGAAGCACATAGCTTTATGTTCTTTCTCTCAGTTGTGTATGCCTTCCATTCTTCTCCCAACCTCCCTAGGAGATTTCTTTGGAGTCAAGCAATTTCAAAGAGAGCTCTCAAAGCTTGTTCCTCAACTATGTTGGCTTGATATTCAAAGAGCTGTAAACCCAACATCTCCAGACCCAACATTTCCAGGCTGGGAAATTTGCACTAACAATTCTCTCTAGAGTTGCTCTGTGGTCGCCCACCAAACTCATGATAGACTTCTGCTAATTCAGTTCTGCTAATGCTTGGGTCTCATGGAGGAATAAGCAAGAGAGCAACAAGCCCTAATTTTCTAGGATAGTTAAATACCACCAATCCAGACAGCATTCAGAAAAATAGCCACCCCAATATTAAGTGCAGATAAAGATATACCTACTAAAAAAATCTCACTATACTGTATATCTTTCTTGGGAGTGTTGTTTCAAAATACAGCTGGGGCATGATGTGACAGCATGTTTTTCCTTGGAAATAAAATCCCCAGATGTGGAAATGTGGTACATAACCTGCTAATTTTGCACTTTTATGTTATTTTAAGATTTTTTTTCCCTTTTAGCTGTATTGCAACATGATTCCTTCGACAGCATTTAAGCTGAACTTTTTAATGACAAGATATATATTTATACA
The DNA here is from genome assembly GCA_032468055.1 of Acrochordus granulatus. NCBI lineage: Eukaryota > Metazoa > Chordata > Lepidosauria > Squamata > Acrochordidae > Acrochordus > Acrochordus granulatus. Next base: position 18,314 of record JANHZU010006277.1, on the reverse strand, counting down.
TTTACGTCTAATATATCTTCCTACCAAGGCAACATTTTAAATATGCCTGTCTTTTAAGACTGTCTGTGATATGCAACATTTATTTATAATTTAGATTATGTGCTTATGACGGATATTTTTGTTGATATTTTTGTTTGTGTGGGATTTAGCATTCTAGCCATTTCCATCTTTTGTTGGAGTGAAGCAAAATGAGAGGAAGTTTCAGACAAAGACATTCAGCCTCAGGAAAGGACCAAAGGGAGACTGAATTTTTCAGACATAAAATTCTTCCTGTTTTGTGGGGTAACATAAAAAGACATAAATAAAGCTACTTATATCTTGGATTAAAGATACTGTATTTGAATTATTGGATTATTACAATATTTATTTGTCTTAAATACAAAATAAATGCTTGGCTGCATTTTTTAACAACTCAAATAGCAACCTCTAACAATTCTTTGTTCAACTTCAAAATATCAGTGTCAGTATTTCTTCACTATTAAGACACTTGATTAAATTATTCATCCCCACAAACTAATCTGCATAGTTCTTAAATCGTATTGCAAGAAATCATACACTTTACCATGAAATTGTCTCATGAAATACACATTTTACACATTTTAAATCCATTATTTCTGGCTTGATGTTCCCAAGACAGGCGTGCCTGCAAGAGCATGGTCAAAAAAGGCAAGATGTCAGCCTGAACTATGCCAGGGAAGCCCCACCCATATTCAGGAGTTGCATAATGTACCTGTCTTCCTTCCCCCAAATCTCATCTCTATGGATTGATTTATACTGATTGGTGGAATAAATTTATACTCATTTGGTAGGTCTGATGAAGTGAGCTGTAGCTCATGGAAACTTATGCCTTTTAATGAAATTTATTAGTTGGAAAAGCTGTTACCTTTGTCATCACAGATTAAGATAGTTGTCTTCCCACAATCCCATTAAACAGAATTACTAACAAGTGGTTATTTTGCTGGACTTGGAAGAATTTGTAGATCAGTGATTCTCAACCATGGCAAATTTAAGATGTGTGGACTTTAAATCCACATGTCTTAAATTTGCCAGGGTTGAGAAACACTGTGACAGATCAAACCAGTTGGAGCTATTAAAATTAATCCATAGCTTAAATGGTATTTGGACTGCGATTTCTTTTTATTTTTAAATAAACATTGTTGAATTATTTGGTTTAATATTACTAAGTACAATGTTATGGCAAATAAGTGAGCCATTTGCCTTTAGCACAACCCATCTTCTGTCATGTTCTATGCTTCAGTGCTTATGCTATGCTGCAAGCTGTTTAAACCCAAGTAAGCAATAATTGACTAAGTTCACACAATACACAAAATCATGATTTAGCAACATGTTTTAAGTGTGCCCCATATGCTACTCATAAACCATTATGAGTTCAGACAACAAATGGCAGCACTTTGTTGACTTTTGCTATTCACAGAAGTCGGCTTGGCCCTGGTTAATACTTGGAGTGGGAACACCTGGGAATTCCAAGTCTGTTGACTAGACTGGGAAGTTGTAAAAACATCTGGAGGAAAGCAATTGCAAGCTACTTCTGCAACTCAGCCAAGAAAAATAGGTGGATCCAGTCACTAGGAACTGAATTTAACCCAAATCCATCCTTGCTATTACCATAACTCAAAGAAACACATACATATTGTCATTTTTGTGTCAGCAAGTTGAGTGGAAGCAGTCATATTACCCTAGGGACAGCTTACAATTTCCATAATCCTATTCCAGGATTGTGACTATAATACAAAATACATTTCTGCAACCCATTCTCCAAATAAAATTCCCTGGATGTAGGATAGGGAGGAAGTAAATATATACTTACTAGATAATATAACTTTGATCACAGTTTCTTAACTTTGGTTACTATTATTACATTATCAGTTGGCTGATCATGGATTTTGTCCTCTAACCAAGCAAAAAATGTTCAATTTCAAAGTCCCAAAATTCTCTGGCATGTATGCTTCTACAAACTACAAAGACTACAGACATACTGCTGTATGCCATGTCAGAAGCTACTAGCAGATGGAAACTCATCTGCTAACCCATAGAGCTGCTAGGATTGGTAGATGGTTTCACAGATGGACTAAGTACAAGTTTAGCCATCACTTAAAACTTCCTCACCTGCCTACACAAATTTAACCATTTCTTTTAACTGCCACCCTTTAGTAGCTCTTGCCTAGCTGCAACTCACACCCCAGTTTGAAAACTGTTCATCAGTTCAGATGTAAGCACTGCTGCATTCAATCAGGAATAAATTGGGAGCTCTGGTGTTAGGCTCTGTAATGGTATGTAGGTAGGACCTTGGGAGACAAGAGGAAGAGCTACGGTCTAGAGAATGGTCAAATAAGAGGCAGCTGAGCTCATGGAAGCAATTGCAGCATAGCAAACATCTTAGAATGGACCTTCCCTAATTTCTTGGGCTGTAAAGGTGAGGGGGTAGAGTTGTACTTTCAGACTTGCAAGATATACAATAAATTAGAACCAGTACTCTTGGATATGCTTCTTATCTGGACTACCTCAAAGGGCTGACAGGCTCTTATCCTATGTGTAAACCAAAAATAATTCCTGTTCCATGTACAATTCTCAAAGAATCTCTTTAATGAACCCAATTAAACCCATTATAGGAATCTCAGTTACTGAACTGTTTATCATCTGCAGCCAATGCATTAGAGCAGGGATGTCCAGACTTGGCCACTTTAAGATGTGTGGACTTCAACTCCCAGAATTCCTCAGCCAGCTGTTATCTGGCTGAGGAATTTTGGGAACTGAAGTCTACATATTGAGAAAGCCTTCCAGCTAGAAGGTGAAACATCTCCAATAACATCTTGTAGTTGTTACAGTCCAGTTGCCATTTTTAAGAAATTTTTTAAAAGAAAGTTTTTTAAGAAAGATCATGACTGGGATTAATGAGAATATTCACAAGCACTTCTTAAAGTTGCCGAGGTTGGAACCCCTGCATTAGAGTGAAGTCTTTTTCATTTTCCTTTTTACTATTCAATAAATTGGGGGGTCTCTCCACTGATAAAACATTTTGCAGATGGCTGTTTATTTAATTAAATAAATAAACCTGACTGTTGTGTTGGGTGACTTCCATTGAAAACAGAGGAACTTTTTGGTTAAGCTGCAAACTAAGCTTGACCACGTTGCAGCGTACATACTGCGTTGACCCCGGTACTCAATTCCTAATACCTGTTGTAGGGATACAGCTGTGATGAGTAGTATTATTTTATATAATTCTCTATTGTCCTTCTGTTTCTCCTTCTCCTCAGTAGAGTAGCATTACCGGAAGATGGATTAAGTGCTAATTCATGTAGAGTGAGATTGTATTGTACCAATAACAACTTTTAAGATGAGAGAGCTTTGTTTGAATGCAGAGATGCTGCTTCCTAAGTAGTTGTCTAGCTTAAAAAAAAAGATACATAGGATCCCTGATAATCAAATCCAACCCCCAATTCAGTTCAGGAGCCCAAATCAAATAATCCAACCTCTACTTGAACACATCCAACACACCCAGCACATTTCTTGAGTCATTTGTTCCATTGTTGGATGGTTCTTATTGTTGGGAATATTTTTTTAAGTCAATTAGAATCTGCTTTCTTGTTAATTTAAGTCCACGATTCTGTGTCCTGCACTTTGGAACAAGAAAAGACACATCTTGATTGTCAGATTTCAAGGTAGGCCAGATCAAAAAAGAGACATTTCAGTAAACTCACAAATTCTATTGTTGTAGGTTATAACAACAAAATCCTGGAAGCCCATTCAAGTTTTTCTCTGCCCCATCAGATATTGAGTTCCTTTCTCGAGTTCCCTTTGATCTCTGGCCTATGTAATCTGGTCTCCAAATCTCTCCTTAATGGTTCTTTCACACTTTCCTCAAGGTCAGCTCAAAATCTCTTTACAATGATCTTTTCAAATTCTTCAGGCATCTTCTCTTCTATCAATCATTTTTTCTCAAGGCTAACCCTAGCCATCCCTTTCAATCTCTCTTCATAGGGCTTGGTTGCTAATCCCCAATGGTATTCATTCCCCTGTCAGAACCTGTTCATGTTTCTTTGAATCCTCTTTAAAATCATGTTCAGAACTGAACAGGGGATGTGAAGTAAGGCTTGACCAAAGCAGAATAAATTTTGCCATTTAGAAATGATGCTTCTGCCAATGCAGCCAAAAACTACATTTGCCCTTTTTGAAGCCCGAAAATCCTTCCAGTTCATACCGACCTTGCAATTAACCACTATTCCAATATTTTTTTCATTCGTGGTATTCCCAAGCCAGGCTTCACCCCTCCACTTGCATCTCACCTTCTTCCCTTCATCCTTCTCAATTTGTCCCCAATTTACATGCAAATGTTTTTCATATGAACAGCTGCTGCAGAGCTCAAAGGATTTTAAATTGTATTTACAATGCACTGCTGAGCATTAAAGGAGCCAATATTTTTGGTTAATGGGCCTGCATTGACTTCCTTTAATACCAATTCAGATCTCGAAATAGAGATCTGCAGTTTATATGTTGAGACCAACATTACATCCTCAGATATTTTCCTTAACTTTCTTTCTTTTTGGCTCGCTGGGGAATTCTGGGAGTTGAAGGCCACCCGTCTGAAAGTTGCCAGTTTTCAGACAACAGTGTGGAGACCTCCAGCACTGTATTATTTTCCATTTATTAAGACTGGGCAGGTATTTATAAATAGCCCATTAATTGTCCTTTGAAGAACCACAATGAATTGTTCCATTCTTTTAGGATGGAAAAAAAGATAAACTTTCTTTTGAGTCTAGCTCAAGCGCTGGTCCATTGACAGAATAGCAATAATACAGAAATGGTCTGCCGTCTTTCATTATGCTTTTTTTCAACTTTGCACTCTTCCCTATTATCCTGATGAGTTTTCCTGATTGTCTCCCAAATATGAATCAGGTCAATGCTGCTCCATCTTTAGAGGTTAGCCAAGGTCTACAAAGAGTAAAGAATTTTCATTAAAGTATCTTTGCATTAACTTTCCATTTTCATTTTAAAAAAACAAACAAAATTCAAAGTCTTCTAAAGCGTAATTGGTTTACTCATGTACATGAGGGCTTTTTTCTTGTGCATGGTCTTCTGGTCAAGGATGCACTAGGGTTGTGTCACATTTGGCATAGAGATGAAGGTGCTGACCTAGAAACCAGGAGATGGGGAGTTCTAGTCCTGCCTTAGGCAAGAAAACCAGTTGGGTGACTTTCGGTCAATTACACTCACTCTTAGCCCAACCCACCTCACAGGGTTGCTATTGTGGGGAAAATAAAAGGAGAAAGGAGTATTATGTATGTTCACTGCCTTGAGTTACCTATAAAGTAATACAGGCGCAATACAAATCTAATAAAGCAAAATAAATACGTACAAAAGCAGCCAGGATAAGAAATTATTTCAACAAATACATCATGTTGTAGCTGGAAACAAAAATTGATTAAAAAAAATTAGTTGCCCAGAGATTGTATATTAAAACATGAGACACCATGTTTTTATTATTTATGTATTTATTGATGACCCTAATAAAAGGAAATATATAGGGATGCTTTCAAGAGGTGGTCAAAAAAGTCAGCGTGGCAGCGACTATGGTGCACTGAAATTCTTCCTGTTTTTTTTTTGTATG
>JANHZU010006276.1:40776-53309 GCA_032468055.1 Acrochordus granulatus | reverse complement strand
GTGTGATTATTGCTGTTGGGTAAAAACTGTTTTTAAATCTATTTGTCCTTGTTTTGATTGTTCTGTACCGTTTGCCTCACTGCAACAGTTCAAACAGTGAATATCCAGGATGAGAGGTATCCTTTATAATGTTCAGAGCATTTTTGAGACAGCAGGAATTGTGTAGTTCTTCCAATGTGGGGAGAGGGCATCCTACGATCTTGTGTGGGCCGAATTAATGATCCTTTGGAGAGATTTCCTCTGAGCCACTGTGCAGCTGGTATACCACACACACATGCAGTATGTTAATATGCTCTGTATGGAGCTCCGATAAAAGGACACCAGCAGTCTCTGAGTGATATTGTTCTGTGCACCCTCAGAAAGTACGGTCTCTGCTGGGCCTATGTCCTCTTCTTCCATGAATTAAGCTAATAGAGCTAAAAGGTAGCCCATATATGCATGTTGGATTACTAAATGAATATTAGCCATATACTGGGGGAAGATTCTTAAGGGAAGAGGATTTCAGTCCCTCAATATAACACTGGAAACTTATATTGCACAGACATAGGAACATGTAAAGGGTATGCATTATTGTTGTTAAAATGTATATGGCACCTGATTCAAAGTAGCTTGGGATGAGGGGAGTTCACAATTCAAAACATTAAAAACAAGGGAAAAATGCAATAATAGACAAATTGAATAATATATGGCAAGAGTGACTAACAAACAGAAAAGAAACAATCCAACAGAGACTTCATTCTCCCTTATCAAAGAACCAAGTGAAGAGCCAGGTCTTTAAGGCTCTTTGAAACATGAGCAAGATGGGGTCATCTGGATCTCAGGGTGGAGGTGGGAGACCTCATCATAAAGGGAAGAAGCTGTTACAGAAAAGGTGTTCTATCCTGATAGATAATATTGCTTAACTGAAGGAATCCAGAACATGCCAACCCTGCAGATTGAATCGACTTGGCAGATACTCTAAGAAACAGGCATTATGATAATTGTTTTAAAAAAAAGTCTTCAGACTAAGCGAAAGCATATAAATTTGATAAATAAAAATGTTTAAAGGAAAACCAAGTGTCTGTCAGGGAGTGTGTCCTGGGCATGCAAGTAAATCCCTGTCCAAGAATACAGACTCACACTCATAAGGCTTAGCAGAAGATTTAAGAATGAAGCATGGATAAATAATTTTATTGCAGATCCCCAGCAATTATCTTGTCAATTTAAACCAGCTTCTGCAGGCCTAAGAATCTAGCTCTTTATATCAATATGTCCCAAGGTTCAGATTCAGAGTTTTGTTCTCCTGCTCTTTTGTGTAATGGGCTGCTTGCTGCCTGTTTCTTACACTGGACTGTTGATGGCACCAAGCTGTGTTTACAAAATAGTTTTGGCACCTCCTTTTATAATTTACATCTACAAAACAATCCTTGTTTTTTGACTTATCAGCTCCATCTTTTGTGTCATATTTTCTTTTGAATTAAAGTCATTTGGCATACTTACTTAATTCATAGGTTTGTTTAGGAATAATCATTTGTTATTAAAAATATGGAGCAGAGGAAATACTTCCTAAATGGTACTTTTTATAGAGATTGTCACATTGCTAAGCCATGATTTGTTTTCACAGTGATCTGTTGAACAAATCAAAGAGGTCTGATTCACACATAATATTAAACCATAAACCATGGCATGCAGATCATAATAGCTGGTTCATACCTTTTGCTATCTCAGGATAAAATAAGCTATGTTATAATTTGTGTAATTAATTAATCTAACCATTGCTTGGGCAGAAACAAACTACTAGTGCTATTGTTATATATTTTCAGTCAGAATAGGGAGGTGGGTGCCTGTTTTGTAGCACAGAAACATTATTTAGCATAAATCCAACCACATTTGGTTAAAAACAATCCCACTGTGTTCAATGAGATTTATTTAAATGTTATCCCTAAAGTTGCATCCCTAAAGTACCATGAAACAATCTTGTCTTTCAACTAGTAAAATCCATAATAATATTCATCCAAACTAAAATTGATTAAAAACAAAGATAATTTTAAATAAAAGCTGTTGACATAAACAACAAACAGGAAAAAGAATTATGAAATTTAGTAGAACAGGAGACATTTTCTGAGGTTAAAAATTGTTTATTGTCCTTAGCTTTTGGACCCACATTAAGGTCCTTCATCAAAGGAACACTGGAAGCCATTAAAAACACAAAGCTGGTTTGCAAATTTGTAAGAGGCAGGCACTTACTCCCTGATGTTTTCAGAAGGCTCTCCCAATATGCATTTAGCTGACTCATCAGGCAGTTCTTTAGCATGCCCTTGAATGGAATGATGCAATTGCTCTCAGTCCCTTGCAACTGCAGGCTCCTGGCCTTAACAATATTTAACTGATTGCCTCTTAGCCCAGCACACTGTGTATTTGCACTTGCAATATTTCTAGTGCCTCGTTGCTGGTGATTGCAGAGGAACTGTTAGGGAGCAGGAAGTCCTATACATCTATTACCTGACTTCTTTCCCGTCTCCCATGCTTCAATAACCTCATGCATGGTTTGACTGTTTGCATGTCCCAAAATAGTGGTAGATGCATAGTCAAAGGTATGATTGTGCTCTAAACTATGCATCACTACCTGGGATTGGGAATCCTCCTTTCTCACTGCCACCCTAAGTTCTTTCAACCTGGTATCAAGTTGTGCCCAGTTTGTCCCACATAATCACATTGGCAATCTGCACAGGGGATACAATATACCATTCCTGATCTTTCCCCTAATTCCAGGGGGTCTTTATAATGCATGACTCAACTGTGCACAGTGGCTTTTGGGTGGTGGGTGACCCCCCCACCCCTAAGTCCTGAACTATTCATTCCGTTGCCTCTGATATGTTCTTTATATACAGCAACAGGAACCTAAACCTCAGTTCAGTTGTGGCTGTATGTTGATCTACCATCTGTCAGTTGGCTTGCCGGCACCTGATAATAAAAGAGCATGATATCCATTGTGTGAAATTGTTCTTTGAGGTACCTCGCCTCTGACTCACATGCCTCTTCACTCTTCAAGTGGATGTTCAGCCTCCCATACAAAGTTCATATGCAGCTCCTCTTGTGGGTCATGGGTTGGTTGCTGTTATAGTCCAGTATCCGATATGTGTTGATTTCCTGTAGACAACAGTGACAAGTGTCCCATCCGGATGCCTGCTAATGAGGACGTCTAGGGAGGGCAGTCTCCCATCTATCTCCTCTTCTCTAGGGAATTGAATATCAGGGCAGACTGCATTGAGCACATTGTGAAATTTGTCCAGCATGTCCCTTATGATGACAAAGGTGTTTTCAATGTAACAGCACCAGAGTTGGTTTAAATGTCTTAAAGACCTGTCATTTTAGATTCTGGAGGACTAATTTGGCAATCACTCTAGACATAAGCAAGTTCATAGGGGTGCCCTTTATGAATAAACCTCCTTCTTCCCCCTCACACCTCTGTAACTTTCTGTGTACTGTATTCCATGCGAGGTTTTGTGGGATAGATGTAAATAATGAGACCACATCAAAGGAAATCATCGTCTCCTCTAGTATAATCTGTATCCCTTGCAGTTGTGTCAGGAAATACGCTGCCAATTGTACCATGGTAGTGCAGGTCCAAAAGCTAAGGACAATAAACAACTTTTAACTTCAGAGAACAACGTCTCCTGTTCTTCTACTCTGTTTCATGGGATAAGCATTTTTTCACCTAAGAGTATTAGGAATAATGTAATTAGAAGCAAAGCTACTGAAGCTTCTCAAGAAGAGTGTTAGTTGTGGGTCATGGAAAAGTAATTTGTTTCTCTCAACTGGGTTCAGGTTGCTGACCCAGATTCAGAATTATGAAATTCAGAGAAAAAAACCCAATGGAAAGTATCATTTTACTATCTATCAAAAAAAGAAAGGATAGACTGGTTACTGCCTCTTGAGCTATGGGCTTCTCTATTTAATTTTTCTCCCAAAGTTAAAGCTTTACCCTTAGTTAGTAATTTCTATTCCCCATACAAATCCATTTCATTCCCTATATTTTTAAAAAGCCACTACCGCGACTGTTGTAGATAATCAGCCTTGGGAATTCTCACTTGAATACAGACTTTCTGGAATCTGGGTCAGCAACCTGAACCTATTTGAGAGAAAACAAATTACTTTTCCATGTGCCAGTTGGAAATGTAGAATTTGATTATAACCCACAACTAACACTCTACTTGAGAAGCTTCAGTAGCTTTGCTTCTAATTACATTATTCCTAATACTCTTAGGTGAAAAGCCTCCTTTCTTCATATCCTTATCCAAAATGTTGTGATTTAGTTGCAGAAGGAATCTTATTGATCCACAGAAAGACCTTGGTAGGTTAGAGTTTATTAAGTAAAGTACATTCATATACAGGTTATTTATATATATGTACATTCAAAGATTTCTGCACTTGGTATCAGTAACCCAACAACAATTTTTAGCAAGTTGGAAAATGAACTAGAATTTGGATTCAGGAAACTGCCTTGGTTCATTTACCCTAGTGTTGCTCACTATGACAGCCACGCTTTATGTTCTCAGATAGCTTTTTGTCTCTATAACATAATATTTGATCTCTTCAACTTGAAATACCATATATTGACTCTGAGACCTCCTGCACACAAAACATGTGCTCTAAACTACTAATCTCATGATTTCTTCCAAGCTTTATCTCAGAGTTATTAATCAAGATGATTTAGGAATGCTGTACAGCACTCAAGTTCTCATTCCATTTTCTACTTTTCATATCATTCTCTTGAACTTTCATTCAACCATAGAAGAGGGCTATATGTTTGTACTGCCTTCAAGCCTCTATGTCACATCAATGTGCAATTACAAAATCAGTTTACAATAAAAACAGATTTGTGTAGATATTCCTGAGATCCTCCGTAACTCCACTTTTGCCCTAGTCCTTATACAGAGGGGACCTCTTCCAAATAATTGATGCACACATTCATATCCATACATTCAAAGTTGCAAGTATAAACAACACATTTAGCACAGCTGCTAGTCTGGCCCTGTAGCATCCATCCAATCAGTCACAGTGTCCATTTTGCAGAATAAGTTGAGGACTGAAGGAGCTTATAAATCTAGTAGAAGTAATTAATTAAACATGGCTGTAGCCAATGGTGAAGTGTATGTTGTCATACATGAGCAACAGAACTCTGCATCTTTCAGATCATTGGTTGTAGCTCTTTCCAAGAGATTTCCAAAGCTCACAACTTTTCCTAATCTGGGAGTCTCATTTAGCATTCTGGGAGCCACATTCTGTGGAGTCATGGAGGGTTGGACAAAGAATACATTTCATTTAATTCCATTTCCATTTAATTTAAATGCAGTTTAATCAGATAATACTCTATTGTCATGTATATCACACATTTCTTCCTCTTTCTCATTAGGAATTCAAATTTGGTGATAACTGTCATTGTGCTGAATTTAAAGACTAGAGATAGCTTCAGAAACTGAGTTTTGAAAACAGTGAGTGATAATGTAGAACCTTGTAAGAAACTTTAAAAAAAACTATAAACTTTAATTCCTTGTTGTTTAGTTTTCAAAACGCCAAAGAAAATTAGCTCCAAGAAAGCCAGTTTCAAACACTTTATCAAGGGCTCCTGTTAGCTCCTCACCACATCTAAAATAAGACAGTTAATGTACCTGAAAACAAAATTTAATACAGACTGTTGAAAAAGTAATGTTACAAATACTGTACTTCTAATAACCACCATATTGCTAGTTCATGTGTGCAGTACTTTCAGTAACACAAATGCAAATGTGTCAAATGAGAGAAGGAAAATGAATCTAAAGCAGTTAACAAATTATCATCAGAACTAAATTATCAAGAGTGAATACTGCTGCATGTCCCAATACCCTATTTTCATTTCCTTCATCCCTCAGAAAATAGGACTAAATTTTTATCAGAAGACAATACATTAATCATGAACTGCTACAGACAATTTATCTCTCAGGAATTTGGGAGCTATAATTGATTTAGACATTTTATATTTACCCTACATAACAGCATTTATTTTTGAATAATTGTTCTACAGTAAATAATTTGTATTATATTGCAGCTAATAAGAAGTTAACCTAATTTGTGCTTTGTCTTTATAATATTTACCAGGTTTTAATAACTTTGTTTTTGTTTTAATTCTTAAATTAAATTAATTCTTAAATTAAGAATTTAAGAATCTGCCTACACCCAGTGTACTGTATTTTGAAACTAGATTCTTTGGTTATCCTAGTCCATGTATTTCAATGAAAAATAAGGGCAAATACCGAGACCTTCCCTCGCAAGCTCCATGGAAGTTGGTGAGCTTTTCCTTGATACACATAACTTGAGGTTCTGTCAAGGCTAAAGTGGAGAAGTAGTTCAGCACTAAATGCACTGTCTTTCCCTCCTCTTCCCCTCGCCCCAATTAATCTTCTCTTCAGAAGATTAATGACCTGCCAGCTTTAGTAAAGAAGGAAGATCATCAGATAGCTGTAAAATCTTCACAACCCTCTCAAGGTTCTTTGTTGAGTAAGTTCTATTCCATTTTTCAAAGAAGCCACTTTGTGCCATCTTTAATCTTATTACTACAGAGTTTTATGGTTTAAAATGTATTGTTTATTCCAACTCTTTTTTTTTTACCAGTAAATATATTCTGTCAGAAGAGAGCAGGCTTTGGGGGGTTGTCTTGATCCTTTACTTTGCATGTACTCATCTTTTTCGAGCTACAGGAGTGGTATATGGGTAACTGAAAATGTAATCAGGGGAGAAAAGGCATAAAAGGCCTTTTTCTCTCACACAACAGACTTTGAATTTATCGTTCCATTGATATTAGATTGCTGGAGACTCACTTTTTTCCCCTCAGATCTAAATCTCAGTGAGTTCGGGAAGATCTAATCCAAGATACAGCACTCTTAACACTACATTAGGTTGTATTACTTCCTACTCCACCAGTTCCTCTATGAAAGGAAGTGCATTTTGCTCTTTGGTTTGTACATTTCCCTCAGTGCAGAACTTAAACGAAAGATGCAAAATGGAACCATTACATATATTTGAGTTTAAAGTGATTTAAAGGAAATCAACTTCTTTTGGAACTGGAAAGCAAGACATGAAGACAGAAAGAGGCGCACAAGAGTTTCCACAGGATAGACATTAAGAAGAAGTAATGTTGTCATTCCACTGTTTTTTCCAATTCCAAACAGATTTTGACATATATAATTTCTATCTTTGACAAGCAGAATTGTATACTGATCAAATATGAATTCAATGAATAAGGTAATTAGATTATTCAAAATATTGTAAAAGTGTATTGCACATAAAAAGCCAGGGTGGAGTTCCCTTCCTAAACAAAGGGGAGAGATCAAAGAGAATTAAATGTGGAAAATTAAATGAAGCAGTCGGGTGGGGAGATAAACAGAAATTGGTTTTAAGCTCTGGCAGCAGAAATGCAATAGAACAAAAACAAAAATAAAATGGTTCTGTGTTTCCTCAAAAGCAAATGAGCAAAATAGGCACAAAATTGTAACATGATAAGAGAGATTACTTCGTCAGGGTTTACTTCACAGATGAAACAGAAATGAATGTGGTCAAAATGTAATTAAGCCATATTTAAACCAGCAATATACCAAGCAATTGCATGTATAGGAACAAAAATTGTTGGTCACCCATATGCATCATTTTCCAGTAATTTCAATTTACAAAAAAGATCAGTTGCAGAAAGTAAGAAATTAGAATGGATAAATTAGATGAATGGATAAATCAGTGCATTCTCAATGGAATAAAACCTAATTCTGGGGAAAACATGTTAATTGAGACATCTTTGGGCACAAATTTATTGGGATTTTTTTTATATGAATGGATGATTGTGAAGTTCACATAGCAGTTCAGGAGAATGGCATAGTCCATGTATTTAAATGTTACAGCTGGATAAACAAACTCAGTAGCAGCTATGCTTTGGAATACTGCTCAGAGCAAAAAGAAAGGTTTCCATACCATAACTCATTAATGATATATTGGAAGTGAAATATCACATTATTCATAGTTAATTAGACTGATGATAACTAGTCTTGTCAATCAAAAATGAGACACATAGTATAAACCATAAAAAGCACATTTACTCACAGTGTAATCAGTTTGCACATTTACCTTTGCCATGTTTGCACATTGAAGAAGTAATTCTGACCTTTTCATGTGAAATATAACAATCATTTATACAGAAATAAAATACCACTTCAGCACTGATGAGTGAAGGAACTACTCAGAGCAAACAGTGGCCTATTTAATCCATTGGCCAAGTTGCATATTTTCTAAAGCAGAACAAAGGATATGACTTTTGTTGTGTTTATAAAAGAATGGGTGTGTGTGTCAATAAAACCCATTGCTTGAAAAATAGTGGAAGGAGACCTAGGCGAGAAATAGAATTTAGGGAGTACCTGAACATACCTTCTATTATATCTCCCTACCCATTTCCTGTAACAATCAGTATACACATATATAAAGTACTCATTTTGTTGAATATTACTCCATTTATCTGTCAAGCCAATGGTGATTCACAAAAACATATATGCTATGAAGTGTTTAATTTTTATTCCACTGGCTTGCCCATGGACATTGCTTAACTGAAGCAATTTTCAGACATAAAAAGGAAGTAATTTGTTCTTTCCACACTGCCTTCCCTCCCTATAGCACATTCATAGGGTAGTTGGGAGTCTGCAGAGGAAGAAGATAAGAAAAAGTCCCTTTGGGTGGACCTAGAATCTGGCTGCTTTGTTTTCCTCATGCCCTCTCTGTTCTCACTTTGGTTCAGTGTGCCTTGCCAGAAATGTCAGGAAGCAAGAGAAAGATGAATGAAAATCCTTTGGAGTGATTTATAAACACTTTCAGAACATGATAACATTACATTGACATGTAAAACAGACTTTGCATATATATAGGCAGGGAAGTAGGAAATGGCCACATTGTAGGATATCCTATAGCTGCCTTAAAATACAAAGTTGAAGACATGGATGATGGATCTATTGAAAAAATCAAGTTTAAAAGGATGAAACTGTTGTCCGAGAAGTATGTCCAGAGCAACTTGAAATGTTTTTTCAGCCCACTCTCAATGTTCCTTTGATTCATGAGATGCAGAATAATGAAATTCATAATTACAGTAAATAACAGATGCCAAGTGTTTTGCTGCAATAGCCAAGTGGAAAACGTAAGCTGCTTATTAACATCAAGAGAAATATATTACAAGCATTGTGCAATTGACTGGGCTTTGTAGTTTAAAAGATATGAGTAAGCAGAGTTGGAAGGTGTGGAGAGGGCTTTGAACAAAGAATAAGCTTCCATTTTTCATGTTCAGTACCTTGTTTATATCAATTCTTTCACATTCAAACTTAACCATCCCAAAATAGCTTTATTGTGTCTTTGCCGTACCCCACTCTCAAGCAACAATTTGGTACCAACTCTCTGGCTAAGTGTCTAGAGAATTTTGTCCAACAATAGTTTTTCCTTATCTTAGTCCAATACCCCAAAGAGCTCCTTTTGGTGTTTATTAGCACACTCTGATACCAAAAACAGAGAGAAAACTTTCAAATAAACAGAGCTGAGGAAAAAAAATGAACTGCCTACTCTAGAAACACTGTCATACTGGAAATATTAATGATGCATTGTATGGTCATATGCGACAAAATCCTAGGCACTTGCCAGGTTTGTGTCTTTAAAATTGCTGCCCAAAAGCTAAGCCTTTGCTTCAGTTTGCATCCCATGTGGGTCCTTTTAGGAAAGCCATAATTTTTCAGTTCCCCTCCTTCACTTCATGTGGGATATTCAAAATACACAGAAGTTATCCACCCACCATCTTTGAAAGCATCCTTAAGAAGCCTGGGGGGCATAGGAAAGAACCTGGAAAATGTTCCCAAGTGTGAATGAGCTTATGTTTCACTTGTGATATTGGCATTTTATCTTGCATTTTGTTTAATGTTGTGTTTTAAAGAGTTTTTGGAAAGCTTTGAGATGAAAAGAATATAAACTTATGCTTTGTGCATCCCATCTCTTGAAATTAAATAACATTATTATAATGTGATGAAGAGGGAGATGGGCAGTCTCCAAATTTGTTATATAAATAAATGGGCAACAAAAGCAATCTTTTTACAATTCGGAGTTTTGGAAGTCACTGTTATAGATTAGCCTATGTGCCATATTATATAGCTTTCAGTAATTTTTTAAATGATTACTAAGGCCAATATTAAATGTAAGCCAGTTATATTTATCTAATTTCTTATCTTAATCAAGATTTTATAACATCAAGGAATTGTTCTTTAGTCTTTAAAACTGAAATAATTTCTAGGATCAGAAAATTGCCCTCTCACTAAAATTATTTTTTTAATAACAATGATTAAAAAGGAAGATAATTTTTTGTGATAATTGATGTTCAAAGATCTGAAAAGTTCAAACTCATTCATTTTGCTCCCTTCTCTGTACAGGCATCCTGGCAACAGATGTTCTTTATTTAAATTAGCATAAGAATTAGACAATGGGACAATCAATTAGCATCAAAGCAAAGCTTTCTCAAAATGTGATCAGAATATAATCCACAGAGCTAATTAGATGGATTTGGCTTTTTCTTGCAGCATCGGCAAAAAGTCATCTCAGAGAAACTCTACATCTTGTTTTCAAATAACAAAACAGTGGGACCAGCCTAAGAATCAATGAAAGTTTAGCAATCTTTGGTCCTGAAATCGGTTATTGAATCTGAGAACACTTTAAAAAAATTAACTAGCTTTGCAAATAATTGAATGCATATGGAATATGCAGTATGTATACATTATGTAGCTGTAATTTACCTTCTTAAAGTCCTTTGTTAGTTCTGGCAAGAATGGTACATTTGTGGACTGTTGGATCAGCTAGTCTATAGTTCCTTCTGGATCTAGTTTCTTTGTGAAATTGGGCTATATTGTCTCTACTTACCAGGACTATCAGATCTGAGCTACAAAAGTCCAGACAACTACTAGGTGGTAAGGAGGAGGTACAAAATAACCCTATTTTTAAATAAAACAGTTGAATCATCATTCCAAGTACATAAAATCTTGACCATGAAGATAAGATCCTGGAGATACTTCAAACAGGAATCCTGTGCAGATTTGTATCTGTGTTTCCATCAGTTAAAAGTGGCATGTACAGTATAGAGAAAAGACAGCAGCAATGCAATCTTAAGCAATTTGCTCTCTCAAGATGAGACTACTCCACCACTTCAAATATATTTCACAATCTTTAATGAATGCATTATTTAAAAAAATGGATCCAATATGACAAAATTTATCAAATATAAAACTGCTATCAAACCCAACTATGACAAGCCTAATAATTAGCCCATGTCTAATAATTATATTTTAGATTTTTAAAGCATGCCATCAAAAAACAAATGCAATTTCATCCCAAATTCTATTAAAGAACTGAACAGACCTAGAGCTTTTCTGTCAACCAACTACTAGTTGTTCTTCTTTATTATACCACCCTCAAGTCAACTGGGTACATATTTACAAAAGGAACAGCATCTCACTGATATTTATCACCAGCTGCTATATCATGCATGCTCAGAGATTTACAGAGCTCATTTTAACATGTTCCTGTGCTCCATTCCTCTTTACTCCATCCTTTACGCATGTTGCACCTGGATGTCATATTTCCTTCATTACTTTTGCTTGACAGGAAAACAAAAAGCAGTACCCCATTATTTATAGCTTGTCATCTCAGTAGAACAAGAAAGGGACTCAACCATGCAAGGACAGGAAGGCTTTGTTTAATTTTAATTAATTCAACTTCTTTCAAATCTGAGTAAACCTCAGAACCAGAGCAACCAGGCTAATTATATTGCAAAAACTCTTTTCCCATCTTAGAAAAAGCAACATGGGGCTATATAGCAATTTATAGTTTTCATTTTCTCCAGTGGTAAACTTAACCCTTCTACATTTTGAGTCTAAACAAATATTCCATCACTTTAATATATCAGTATTGAAGCAGGAGCTGGTAACTACAAATCATGCACATGATCTTGTTAAGACTCTCAAGAGTCACAGCTTGGTTCATTCTTCTGATATTCAATCCTGCATGCTCAGTCATTAGTTAATAGCAGAACCTTCAAGCCCCCCAGTGAGGCACCACCTTGCTGTGGTTGGGGGGCTTGTGTGCTTTGAAGAAGATGAGAACTATGTCAGAGGTTCAACCATACTGCACAGATCTCATCAGAGGAACCACACAAAGAGTGTCTCCCACCTATAAAAATATGAGAAGTAAATTACAGAAATCCATACCAGCTCGGTTGTCACCTGGGTTAACAAGGACCGCGCAAGATGTTGTTGGGGATCCTGGACATCTAGTGGAAAATGAGTTACAGGACTCCACTGGAGAAGGAAATGGCAACCTACTACAGTATCCCTGCATAGAAAACCCCATAGACAGCAACAAAAGGCTAAAAGATAGGACGCAAGAAGATGAGCCTCTCACATCAGAAGGAATTACAAGTAGCTCCAGAAAGAGTGAAATGGCTGGGCCAAAGCTGAAAG
>JANHZU010006276.1:28832-40676 GCA_032468055.1 Acrochordus granulatus | reverse complement strand
GACCAGGTTAATACTTCTATGGGCAGTCACCTGGAAATCTCAGACTAATAGAATGGAAAGTAAAAATAAATGAACAAATCCCAGAAAGCAAGATGAATTACTTCCATTTAGCTGTCAAGAAAATGCATGTAATAATATAAAATCAAATTTGACCTAAAAGGGACTTTAAAATGGCCATAATTACAAGTAAAGAACAAGGTGTAAAATACAAAGTGCTCAACCTAAACAGAAAAACACATCCATCTAGCATCATTTAGGGCAGCTACAAATGTGACAATGACAGTCTTCAATCATGTCACACCCCAATTTTTTTTCTCCCTAACTAGACAATCTCACATTCTCTACAGCTGCAACTGATGTTTTCCCTTATAGTTACAACAGTATTTGCTTGTAATTTCCTTAGATTCTTCAACTAACTACTTACTTTTTTTATGTTGGTCAAGAAATTAAAATGATTCCTTATGGGGTGGAGGGTTTGGAAAAACATTGTGCTAAGTGAGCCTGTAAACTTCTGAAATGTAAGAACTCACTTCAGTACAACCACTTCCAAATCTGATTTTAGAACAATGAATCTGACAGCAGCTTTCTGGTTAACCAAATTTTGTAAAAAGTGGGAGAGTGGAATATGTTTTTGTGGGTGTCAAGAAGAGAGTTCTTAAGGAGAACGCTATTAAAGCATCTCCTTAAGTACCTAACAGAAAGAGGAAAAGAGAGGGAGCAAGAGAAAGAGAATGACCCATTTAGTTTGTTATAGCCTGATGTATACCATCTAAGCAGCATCAAGAAGGAGGTTGCTATAGAGATAGAAAAAGACAGTTTGACTTAATTGCCCTATACTAAGCCTACTATATCTGGGCTGCAAAAATCCAGACAACCACTAAATGCTGCCATACATATGGTCTACCACCCCACACTTCAGTTTAGTTTTGCGTAACTACCCAAGGCAGAAATGCAGAGAATATAAACAAAACCATCATAGCAAAGTGCTCAGTTCTTTGCTCAAGGCCACCAAAGTAGAATTGCATTGCAGAAAACAGAAGCAAACAACAAAGATGAAAATCTATACCTCCAGAATCCTTTCTCTTATTTTATTTTTTAATTTTTATATATTTGTATCTGCTTTTGTTATTTTTACAAATCACTCAAGATGGTAAACATACCTTCCTCCTCCTATTTTCCCCACAATAGCAACCCTGTGAAATGAGTTGGGCTGAGAGAGAATGACTGGCCCAAGGTCATGCAGCTGGCTTTCCTGGCTAAGATGGGACTAAAACACATGATCTTCTGGTTTCTGACCTGTTGACTTAAGCAGTCTTCAATAATACTGTTGTTTCTGAGTTAATTTATGCAACCCACAATTACAAGTATTTTTAATTATAAATAAATACAAATAAAAAGGATAGACATAGTGCAATACAGACAGTCAATCATGATTTTCTTTGGTTTCACTGAAGAAGGAGAACGTTGAAGAAGCAAAACAACAACCCATTGAAGACACAGAACAACTCCAGCTGAAAATCTCTTGCGGTGCTATATGGTGCTCAGCCTCCTCCACCCAACCTCACCACCCAGGAGAGGAGGAGCCCTGGCAACCCTCAGCAAAGATGAAGCCATTACTATACTACCTGCAGACAAAGGAAGATGCATAGTCATCCTGAACGCTGCAGACTACCACCTCACTCTTGCAGAACCATCACATATACAAAAAACCAGAATGAGGCTCTTCCAGCAGTTACAGGAAAAAGGTGATAGACAGCTTGAAACAACTGGAAGAAGAAGGTTTCATCAACAGGGCAACCTACCACTGCCTATATCCTGGAGAAACCAATCCCTGCCTTTAAGGACTCCCAAAGATCCACAGGGAAGGAGCTCCTCTCAGACCCATTGTCAGCAGCATTATTTTATCAACATATGATATTGCTAAATATTTTGCTATCATACCAGCACCTCTATGGTTGGACACACTCACCACTACATTCATAACTCTGAAGAATTTGCTTCTAAAGTTGGTGTTCTGAAACTGGATACAGATGAAACTGTAGTATCCTTTGATGTTACCTCACTCTTCACCAGGATCTCCACCACTGAGACCCTAACAACCATTAGAAAAAACCTGAAAATCATAACACTCTTGACAGGAGAAGCATTCTCAATTTGGACCAGATCTGTTGTATCCTGGAACTTGTGTCTCAACACCACTTACTTCACTTACAGAGATAAACACAGAAATACAGCTGTGCCATGGGTTCCCTTATGTCACTCATTGTTGTTAACCTATACATGGAAGAAGTGGAGAAGAAAGCACTCAGCTCTTTCTAGGGAATGGCACCAACCTACTGGTTCAGGTCTGTGAATGACATCTGGGTGAAAATCAAGGTCCAGGAGGTATATAGGCTTTCACAGATCATAAAAACATGATAAATGTGATAGACTCTAACATCAAGTTCACCAGGGAAGACACCAAGGACAACAAGATGGTATTCCTAGACTCTGAGGTTCTTATTGGGACCTGTAGCAAGCTAGAAATAGAGCTCTACAGGAAACGCACACAGAGACCAATACCTGCTGTTTGACTCCTACCATCCACTTCAACACAAATTAGAAGTCATCAGGACACTACATCACAGGGCAGAAACCATCTTCACCTCTATTGATGCCAAAAAGAAAGAAAACAGTCACCTGAGGAGAGTTCTTAAGGTATCCAAATATTTGTGGGTATCCAAATCCAAGAACAGCAGACAGAACTGAGACTCAGAGCCAACAGAAGAACCTCATTATTCCTTATAAGCCCATGTGCCAGAGAAACTAAAGCAGATATTTGGAAAAAACCACATACCTGAATTTTTCAAACCCACCAACACACTGAGATAGAGGTGTGTCCACCCTAAAGATCAAACATCAAAACATAAGAGCAATATAGTATATGCAATCCAGTGCAGTGAGGAGTATTCAGAACTCTACATTTGAGAAACCAAACAGCCTTTACACAAGAGCACAGAAGAAGCACCACCACAGGACCAGAATCAGCAGTTTACCTTCATCTAAAGGAAAAAGGACACTTATATGAGGACAATATGTTCATATTTTGGACAGAGAAGATAGATGGTTTGAGAGAGGAGTGAAACAATGCATCTATGCCAAAGTGGAAAATCCTTCCCTCAACAGAGGTGGAGGCCACAGACACAATTTGTCCCCCATTTTCATGCTGCTCTTTCATTAGTCCAAGGAAGATTAAGACCACTTCACAGGTTCACCAGGGAGATCACATTTAATGACCTGCTTGGGATGAGTAAGAAATTTAGGAGTTGAACATCTATATCCCAAACACTCTCTATTAAAATCTTCTATTGTCCATCTCATGAGCCTAATCAGGTTAGGTGAGAAATGCAGCCACTCTGGAAGACATATATGCACATCCTCTAACCAACTTCTTCTCAGATTGAAGAAGCTATTTGGATAAGCAGTGAAACATCTTAAACCAAAAGAAAAGTCCAGTTGCCGTGACTCACCCTCCAGACTATTCTACTTGGATAACTGAGAATCTTTATTGACATATAAAAAGGATAGACATAGTGCAATACAGTCACTCATGGTTACTCTTTGGTTTCATTCACACAAAATCCTTAACCCAGTCCACCCTAACTTACTCACAGCTCCTTACTATTCAGTCTGACAACCTACAGTCTTGTTAATTACATCAGGGATGTAAAAGTACAGAGTCTATGACCACTGTTTCTACTTCTAATAATGTTTGTACCAGGAGAACATTGCCAATACTACTTAATATCAATGGCCTTCTCATTTACAGTAGTGGGTGCAATATAGCCTTTAATATCAGGTTTTACCTTTTCAGCCATTCTTTAACTTTATCTACTTCTTTTTTTCCAGTTGGATGACTTGGTGGGGCTTGGACTTATCTCTACAATTAACTGGCTTTTCCAATTTACTCAAGACAGTTAATCAGGAGAAGATAGTTTGATTCTCAATTTCCCCAGTAGAGTTTTGGCTTTAAAACTGTCCCCTCTTGCTTTTTCTTTCATGCTGACCCTGCCATAAACCTGAAGGTATTGCTTTAAGAGTCATTAACAATTTATTTATTTATATGATTTATTGATTGATTAAATTTATATGTCGCCGAAATCCAGAGACTCTCAGCGGCTAACAACACTAAAAACAAACAAAAACATTTAAAAATAAAAATAAAATAAACCCACTAAAACAAAAAAACCGGCACACTAGTGAGGTGGGCTAAAAAGATTTCATATATAAAAGGGGGGTGAGGGTGGCTAAGAATCCATTGGCCACCTCCATGCAGATAGTGAGCCCCCCCTGCAGCCCCAAGCCATCTCGCAGAGCCAGGTCTTAAGGCCCTTCTGGAAGGCCATCAGGGAGAGGGCAGCCCTCAGCTTGAGGGGTGAGATGTTCCATAGGGCAGGAGCCACAGCAGAGAAGGCTCTTCTCCTAGACCCCCCAGACGAAATTCCTTAGCCAATGGGAACCGGAAAAGGACTCCTCTACTGCTTCTGGTGGGTCAGGAACTCCCCATCGGGATGACACAGTTCCTCAGAGAGCCTGGTCCCTTGCCATGAAGGGCTTTGAAAGTCAATGTTAACACCTTGAATTGTACCCAGAAGCAAACTGGTAACCAGTAACAAAGGTGTTATGTGGGCCGATCTATTGGGCTCCAAAATCATCCGCGCAGCCGCACATTCATTGGAGAGGAAGGATTTTTAAGAAAGTTCACAGGCATACAATGCAGAACACACATTGAAAGGAGTACACTGATGCCACATGTTTCCCTAGCACGCTTATGGCTCCCAGTTCCAAATGTGCTCGGAAACATCCAGTGATTGCTAATTCCTGTATTTATAATTGTATGTCTGTTTACTCTCTTACAATCCCTTCCTCTCCGATCTCTCTACTCTGCAGGAGGGGAGAAAGCAAGCATGTCAGGCACAGGAGAGCTTGCCTAAAGAGATTGCTTATTTAGTCAATTGCTCTGCTTTGCAAGAGGGGAAAGAACGAGAAAAGCAAGATAGGCATATGATTAATTGACTATAATGATAACATGTTACCAAGAGAGAGAGAGAGATGCTGAACAGTTTGAAAATAAGCACTTTGTTCACAAGTTATTTTTTCCAATACTATCATAACTGACTTGTTGCTGCACGAGGCAGTTGGTAAACATGGTCTCACTGTAATTCCAGTATTCAGGTTTGTTATGTCCTGGTGTATCATCTAAAACTCTGCCTTGGATAAGAATCTTCTTTCTTCTTCAGTCCAAGAAGTGAGGGAAGAGCAAATTTTTCTTCTTCTTTCTTTTTTATAACTTTTTAATGATTACATAAAATCTTCAAGAACTTTCTTCTTAAATCATTCAGTAAGTCACGGAACAATTTCTGCTTAACAGGAAGGTTTATCTTTCTTTGTTTCTCTCTACCTTTTTGGTTTATCCAGAAGAGAATTGAGATTGCAGCTCAAATAAATAACACTTCTTTCACTCTTTGTCTCTCTGTCCCCTTCTCTTCATCCCAGGTAGCTAAGGCATGGGCAGTTAGAACGTTATTTTTTTCTCTCACTTTTAAATTGAGAACTTCTCCTCATCCCCCAGAACATAATTTTTCTCTCTCTTATTCTTCATTCTTTAGTGAAGTCATCTGCGAACCACCTGTTCAAAGGTGGTTTCTTTAGTTTATGTGTACTGTATGTGTGAATGGTTAAAACTTTCTATCTTCCCCGCTGTGACAAGAATCCTTAAAGCTAATCCTCTGTATCTTCTTCCTTTCTTTCAGTGTACACTATGTCTGTCTCAATAAACTGAACATATTAAATTCCACCCAAATTGTAAGAACTATATGTTAGTGGGCAGTACTGATAATTATTGAGCAGCAAGTGCTTACCTAATTGCTTCATGTGTCATATTAGCCTTATATATTAATTGTTTGGTTACTTGTTACAACTTAGTTTTTAGACTTTGGAAAACCTGCAGTGGATTTTTGTCCAAATCCGTCCATATTTTTGTCCATACCTACTTACTCTGGCATCTCCTGAAAAATGTGGCTTTATGCAAATTTGTTTTAATTTTTTTTACACTTTTAATATTTTAATAACACTTTAATGTCATAAGATCTTTTAATGTTCAAAATTTTAATGCAATTTTAATTTTGATCTAATTGTAGGAAGCCATTCTTAGAGTATTCATGCAGTAGGGACCATGTAAATATAACTAATAACGGGTTGGAGAAATAGGAGTAGAAAAAAAATTAAACAATGAAAATTATAAAAAGGGAGCTTGTTTATAGAAGCATTGATAAACCTCAGAGTAATGAAACAGATGAAATTAATTTCTTTGTTTTGAACACAAAAACGGTGACATAGTATAATTTAGAAGAAATAGAAGCAGTGGCAGATTTCAACTTCTTGGGCTACAAGATCACTGCAGATGGTGACTGCAGTCATGAAATTAAAAGACGCTTGCTCCAAGCGTCAAGCACAAGGTTTGCTTGTGGCAAACCTAAACAGCGTATTAAGAAGCAGAGACATCATCTTGCCGACAAAGGTCCGCATGGTCAAGGCTATGGTTTTCCCAGTAGTAATATATGGCTGTGAGAGCTGGACCATAAGGAAGGCTGAGCATCAAAGAATTGATGCGTTCGAATTGTGGTGCTGGAGAAGACTACTGAGGGTCCCTTGGATGGCAAGGAGATCAAACCAGTCAATCCTACAGGAAATCAACCCTGATTGCTCATTGGAGGGACAGATATAGAAGCTGAAGCTCAAGTACTTTGGCCACATAATGCAAAGCGAGGATCTTTAGAAAAGATGTGATGCTGGGAAAGATTGAAGGAAAAAGGAGAAGGGGACAGCAGAGGATGAGATGTATAGACACCATAGTCAGTGTGATGGACATGGGCTTAGGTGGACTCCGGGAAGCAGTGCAGGACAGGGAGGCCTGGCATACTGCAGTCAATGGGGTTGCGAAGAGTTGGACATGACTGTGCGATTGAACAACAACAAAGAACCTTCAAAAATTCCGCACAGATAAAAAAAGCTTTATGGCAACCAAGAAGCTGTCATATCCAGAGAGATCAACATTACAAACTTCAGTACTAGAATTCAGTCATCTATATATTAATGTATGTACCATCACTGAATTTAAATCCTAGATCTCTTTTTTCATAATATTATTTGCTGCTTTTTCTAGGTTGGAATGTGGAGGGAAGCTACAACCGACATAAGTTTTTTCTGGACTGGGGGTCTTTGCTTCCTTCTTTGCTAGCTTCAGCTCTAATTCATTCCAAATTGACTATTGTATTAAAAATTAAAGCTCTGAAAATAAATATTTCATCACCACCACACTATCTTGTGATAGCCTTTGCTTTCTGCAATGGAATTGCCATGCACTCTAAATATGTATGATTATCCTTGTTTCTTATTCTTTTAACAGGGCACAGCCATGTTAATTTCATGATTTGCTGTCTTATTACTTTAGCACTTTGCATTTATGAATGAACCATGGATCTTTCATACTAATTCACATCAACAGAAATGGTGTTTCCAATAACACAAGTGACATATTCATCTGAAAGTCCAGAAACATAAAGATGGTATTAATATTCATGGATTTCATTTAATTATTAGGTTTGTGGATATAATTTTCAAGTTATAAAACTGTAGAATTTCCTGTCATCGTCAGACCATTAGATGGTTTTAAAAAGGAACTGGACAACTTTATGGAGGATCAGGCCATTTGTAGTTATTGGACTTCTTCAATGTTTGCCCTCTCCAGAATCAATTGATATCTTAAATGCTAGCTGACAGGAATCAACAATGGAGATCAGTCTCTTTCTTGCCTGGTTTGGTGAACTTCCCAAACCAGGGTGGCTTCAGTATGGTATACTGAAGCTGGACTAGCAGTGTTTTTCTTACGTCGCTTCATATCAATAACTGCACAAATGTACAAAGTATCTAGAGGTGATATTTGCTGATTGTGCATGTGAATTATGGAGTGTTCTATTATTTTTGAGCTGATGATATAATTCAACTTACAGCTAGGAAAAACAATCATTCAAAGTTATATTTATTAAATACAAAAGAAGTTATAAAATAGGATTCAAATTTACAAACCTATGGTGAAATACTGCACACAGATCTGTTTATACCTCAGAATTGTAAAGCTGGGAAAAATGCAGAAAAGCCCGATAAAAATGATCAAGGGATTATAGTAACTCTCTTCTAAGATCACAACAGCTGGGACTTCTGCATATACAAAAAGGTGAATTGGAAGTAAATTGACAGATTCGTGTTATCATTATACATATGTGAAGACTTTCATATGTTCTCATAACACTATAAATCAGAAATGACACTTGAATTTCAAGGACAACAAAAAGATTTATCTGTGGCAATGAGGTTTATACTTATTCTTTGACGTCACTAGCTATTGAAGATTTTACACAAGACTGCATCTACAGTGTAACCTGGATTTCCTTGTACATCTCATTACCACCTTATTGACAGTAGTTATGGAAATTGTGCTAGGAAAGTAGACCAGGAAATATCAAGTAAAGTAACTGATACAAAACATTTCCCTTTCAAGGAGGAGTAGCAGATGGCCTATTAAACATACAACTACTGCCATGCACATGCTGTTAAAAACTACTCTGTATGGTAATAAGAATAACATTGATTCAAGCTTGGTAATTAAGGGGCGGCCTGTTATGGCTCAGCTGGGACTCATATTCACTGCAACAAAAATACATTTGATTCCTTTTGTTTTTTATGAAATAATTTCAACATGAAAAATAGCACCAATTTTGAAGAGAACCAGAATGAAAAACACCACTTGAAACAGCCCAATAATGTCTAGATATTCTCTGCAAGTCTTCTTTGTGGTTAACTTTAAAAAGTCCCTTTCTGCATCAAATGTATGCCTGCTCTTTGAGTGAAGGACACCCAACTTTTCAATAATTTTGTACAGAGATGTTGGTTGGGAAATGCCCTATATTTGCATGAGGACACCATTATTTCTGCATTAAAAAAATGTAAAAGGTAGTCTGGCCTGCTCTGACTACTAGGAATAATCTAGTATTTAAATGAAAGGAGAAACCACTTGGGCTGAGCAATCCTAGAGAGATGGAAGAGATATCACAATTCAACACCATAAAAGTTTTTTTTCTTATTTTCCTTATTTTGGTTCCAATAAAAAGAAAATGAAGGATACACAGACCAAGTGTAGCATACTTTTTCCCCTTCTAGAAGCATTTTGGGGAAATGAGGCATCTTTTGGTGCCAAGAGACCATAACTCTATCCTTTCCTAACATGCATTTTCTCCTTCCCCAAGAACAGTAGTAAAAGGAATTTTTCATCCTTACCTTTCAAAAATTGAGGATTTGAACAGACCATTCTCCCTCCAATTTTTCCTCATAACAGCAATGTTTTCTTTATTAGCTTGACCCAAAATAGCTTTAAAAATTATTATATTAAGCATAAAGTACTAAGTTATCTCTTTTTATAAGAAATATTGCTTAGCTTTATATTCAAAGTACTCTTTCTAAAGCACTTGTACAAATCATATACAAGTTAGCACTGGTGAGAGTTACAATGAAATAAAAAATTAAAAAAGTTATCATTGGTGAAATGTTTAAATTTCTGCCTGCATTACAAACAAAAACAAACTCTGCAAAGGTCACTTGCTATTACATTTTAGATATGAAAAATATAGGATGCAAGCTAGTCATAAAGACTCCTTGTGAATTTGATATTGTAGAACTAAAGCATTATTTTTTTTTACTCACAGAATTTAGAAATCAGATTGTCAGGTAGATTCCAACACAGATACCATAATAATGAAGTAACTCTTTCTTTTAGC
Organism: Acrochordus granulatus; assembly: GCA_032468055.1. Classification (NCBI taxonomy): domain Eukaryota; kingdom Metazoa; phylum Chordata; class Lepidosauria; order Squamata; family Acrochordidae; genus Acrochordus; species Acrochordus granulatus. The sequence goes on along the minus strand of JANHZU010006276.1, from coordinate 30,804 downwards.
AGCATCCCATAAATGTTACAGTGCACAGAAAATTATACAATGTCAGATTTACTTAATATACTCTGTTAACCTAGGATCATGGATAATTCTATCTGACATGATTGGTACACACAGCAGTATAACTTATTCAAAAATTCTCAAGCTTTTTCTCCCCTTATCTTCCTTTAGCTTCTTTGTTGTAGCTCAGAGGTATTTGGGAAATTGTATCATGGTACGGACTAATGAATCTGGCTGCAGTAAAGGAAGCAAATTTCCCTCCCAGCTGAGGGTCAATTTTCATGAAATAATATGTTATTTTTTAAGTCATCACCAATTCCATCCTATCTATTCTATCTAGAATAGATAGGATGGAATTCTTAAGATCTTTGAAGAAGTTAAGAATGCTGTAATTTTGTCAATTAATATCAACAGGAGGTTGCCTTTGAATTTAAAAAGCAGCCTACTTCATTGCAATGCACCAGAAGAGACAGCCTATTTTATTTGTATTAATCACAAGGGACTGAATATGAAGGCACACAAGTAGGGATATAGTCCAATATAATATACAATATTATACAATACATAAATATTTTCATTCTTGAGATTTTAGATTCAGACTCCACCATCTCTATCTTTCTGAGCCACTGTGAAAAGTTTAGCATATACTCATTTGAATTCATTTTTTTTCAGACGAGTACATCACAATTCTGTGCTAAAGACTACAATGACCCAAACAGTTCTTGTAGCTTGTCTTCAGAGTATACATGATAGAACATACATCTTCCTCCAAAGATATGCATGTAGAAAGTCCAGGAATACTAGGCTAGGTCAGACCTCTGGTTTCACTTAAAATAAGGAAACCCTTTATTAGAAACATGATTCTATTAGCCTATATTTGCTTTCTCTAGTAGAAACCATACATTTTAAGGTTAAGTTGGGACAGATTAAAATTCCTCAATCTTGTTTACAAAATTTACATCTTTTTATGTTACCTGTATGTTACTATTATTTTTTATTCCATTTTTTATATAGCTCAAGGAACAAATATACCTAACCTAGATATACAGCATATGTATGTTATATGTCATCTGTTATATGAAATTCACATGAACCTCCCTCCAATACTGCAATTTCCATGCCACTGGCTAGCTACTAGCTAGTGGCTAATAGCTAATAGCTACTGCAAGCTGTTGCAAGGCAGAAGACCTTCTGAAGTACAGTTGGATTACAGTTTATTCAACAAAAATAATGCACAAACAAGATAACTGTCAGATGTCATAATATTTGTTTACTAGTTACATAAATGTGCAATTTTGGATGTTACTCTCACATTAAGGTTTAATTTTGGTACAACTTTCTGAAATCATTTTAACTCTGTATGAGAAACAAACCAAAGCAATCCAATTATTTTCTATCAAAAATCTTAATCGATTTTATCACTAATATGGGAAAAGAGTATTTTTTCTAGACTACATCATGTTCATTTTTAGTAGAAATTTACAACCTCAATAGCTACTAATATATAAAAATTATGTTGCATTTTAAGCATTTACACTGCTTAAAAATACAGAGCTGCAGATGCTAAACTGCATCTATCTGCATAAGATGCAGATTCAGGGAGTTTATTTTTCAAATCATTTTCTATCACTTCTATTTAAAAGGATTCTCATTTAGGTTTTAATTTGTTTGGAATTCTTTACTCACTGCTTGCTTCAAATACAAATAAATTATATACAGTTTCCTTCAGCAAAGTAGCCTCATGCACCTATGTCTGGAGTTTCAAACTTGGGAAACTTTTGCTCAAGCTATCAGCAAGGGTCTGATCTGCTCCATGCAGCACTTCAAGAAAATTCTCCACCTGGAAAAAAGAAGAGTGTATTTTGTCATATAATGGAAAAGGTAAAGGTTTCCCCTGCCAGTCATGGCCGACTCTAGGTGGCAGTGCTCATCTCCGATTCACAGCTGAGGGAGCCAGCATTGTCCAAAGACACTT
>JANHZU010006275.1:8955-19069 GCA_032468055.1 Acrochordus granulatus | reverse complement strand
TCTTCGTCTGGCTCCTCTGATGAGACCTGTCCAGTATGGTTGAACCTCTGGCAGAGCTCTCTTCTTCTTCAGAGCACGCAAGCCCCGCAACCACATCAAGGTGGTGCCTCACTGGGGGGATTCATACCATTACACTGTATATATTAGTCCCTATAACTGTGATAAATGCGTAGTTAACCATCAGCAAAGAGACTGGTGGCACACAACATTTCATTCCTTACAATTAGATTAATTATTTGAAATATTATTAGTAATTTCTACAGGTACCTAGCCAAGATAATCTCTGGAACAGCATCAGAGTGACATGGCCTTTCTAGAGCAAACTTTCTAGACACTACTTCCTTTCATTAGGGTCAGATTCAGTATACTTTTAGTGACTGTTCACCTTGTATAATATATTCAGCTTGGCTGATTTTTTTCACAACTAGTTCAGCATCCATAGTAAGAAAAAGCTTTCTTGAGTGCTCAACATTTATAGGTGAAATCATGCTTCAAAAGAAGCTTGACAAGAGATATAATGACAGATTGTTAAATTGTTTTTAAAAACTTATTTTCTGTTAAGTCTTTAAGTACTTGGGATAAAGTCATTGGATTGGTCTGCTGTTTTTGTTTTCCAAGTAAGTGCTAGTCGTCCAGCTGGCCAATGCAAGAATTAATTTATTGTTCAATGCAAAGGTACAAACTTAAGCAACCCCAAATAGAGAGCTGCCCAAACTTTCCTTTTACACAATCAGCAAGTGAATACTACCACTTCTCTTAATAACTGATTCCACTCCTAAATTGTTATCAATTAGAATTTTTTTTTAAAAAAAAATTCTACTCAACTGTGGATTCTTGTAACTTATGGCCATAATTCTGTGTTCTATACTCTGGGATGATAGGTAATAAACCTCAAACTTCTATCAAACACACTTTTCAGACACCCAACAAATGTAAATATTCCCTTAATTATTTCCCCCTCAAGATTAAACATACAATCTTCTCTAGGTCTCTTAAATGAAAACTTATTTTTCTTCTTATTCTTTTCTGCATTTGTTCCAGTTTCTCTGAAACTTTCTCAAAACCTGATGTTTTGAAATAAGCACAATACCGAAGGAAAGATGTGATCAATGCGGAATATAATATAGAACTGCTCCCAGAGCTCACCCAAACCCACATGCATTTTGCATGATGTACTCTGCATATAAGTTAAATAAGCAGGGTGACAATATACAGCCTTGCTGTACTCCTTTCCCAATTTTGAACCAATATGTTGTTCCATGTCCAGTTCTAACTGTTGCTTCTTGGCCAGTATACAGTTTTCTCAAGAGACAGGTAACATGGTCTGGTAGTCCCATTTCTTTTAGAATTTGCCACAGTTTCTTGTGATCCACACAATCAAAGGCTTTAGCCTAGTCAATGAAGCAGAAGTAGATGTTTTTCTGGAATTCCCTTGCTTTTTCCATGATCCAGCGAATGGTAGCAATTTGATCTCTGGCTCCTCTGCCTCTTCGAAACTCAGCTTGTAACTACCATCTGGTAGATATCAGTTCATATACTGCTGAAGCAGTTCTTTGGGATTGGAACATAAACTGACTTTTCTGATCCTGTGGCCACTGTTGAGTTTTCCAAATTTGCTGGCATATTGAGTGCAGCACTTTCATAGTATCATCTTTTAGGATTTTATATAATTCAGCTGGAATATCATCACCTCTGCTAGCTTTGTGGTTAGTAATGTTTCCTAAGGCCACTTGACTTCACACTCCAGAAAGTCTGGATGGGACATTTATATTTTTCTTGTAGAGCTCTTCTGTGTATTCTTGTCATCTCTTCTTAATCTCTTCTGCTTCTGTTAGGTCCCTACCGTTATCATGCTAATTTTTGCATGAAACCTTCCCTTGAAATGTCCAATTTTCTTGAAGAGCTCTCTAGTCTTTCCTAGAATATTATTTTCCTCTATTTTTTTTGTACTGTTCTTATCTGTCCTTGCTATTATCTGGAAATCTGCATTCATTTGGGTATATCTTTCCATTTCTCCCGTGCCTTTTGCTATTCCTTTAGCTATTTGTAAAGCCTCATCAGACAGCCACTTTGCTTTCTTGCATTTCTGTTTATTTGGGATGGTTTTAGTACAAAGTTATGCCTCTTGTATGTACATAGGTCTTAGGTTTTTGTACAATGTTATGCACCTCTTGTACATACATAGGTCTTCAGGCACTCTGTTTACCAGATCTAATGCCTTAAATCTATTCCTCACTTCCATTGTATATTCATAAGGAATATCACTGAGGCCATACATGAATGGCCTTGTGGTTTTTCCTACTTTCTTCATTTTAAGCGTACATTTTCCAACAAGAAATTCATTATCTGAGCCACAATCAGCTCCAGATCTTGTTTTGACTGACTGTACAGAGCTTCCCCATCTTTGGCTGCAAAGTCACTCTGATTTTGGTATTGACAATCTGGTGACATCCAGAAAACAGTCACCTCTTGGGTTGTTGGAAAAGTGTATTTGTTATGACCAGTTTGTTCTTGGACAAAATTCTATTAGCCTTTACCCTTCTTCATTTTGTACTCCAAGGCCAAACTTGCCTGTTATTCCAGTTAAGTTTTGACTTCCTACTTTAGCATTCCACTCCCCTAGGATGAAAAGGACATTTTTTCTGATGTGAGTTCTAGAAGGTGTTGTAGCTCTTCATAGAACCAGTCAACTTCAGCCTCTTCAGCATCAGTGGTTGGGGCATAGACTTGGATTTCTATGATGTTGAAAGGTTTACCTTGGATTCGAACTGAGATCATTCTGTAATTTTGGAGATTGTATCCCAGTCCTACTTTTCCCACTCTTTTATTGACTATGATTGCTACTCAATTTCTTCTAAGGGATTCTTGTCCACAGTTGTGGATGTAGTAGTCATCTGAATTAAATTCACCCATTCCTGCCAATTCACTGATCCCAAAGATGTGAATATTCAGTCTTGCCATCTCATGTTTGACCACATCCAGTTTACCATGATTCATAGATCTTACACTCCAGTTTCCTATGCAATATTGTTCTTTATAGAATCAGCCTTTTCTTTCACCTCCAGATACATCCACAGCTGAGTATCTTTTTGGCTTTGGTCCTGCCATTTCTCTCTTTCTGGATCTACTTGTAATTCTTTCTGATCTGAAGGGTTCATCTTCTGACGTCCTATCTTTTAGCCTTTTGTTACTGTCCATGGGGTTTTCTTGGCAAGAATACTGGGGTGGGTTGCCATTTCCTTCCCCAGTGGAGTCCTGTTGCCCATTTTTCACTAGAAATCCAGGAACCCCAACAACATCTAGCATGGTCCTTGTTAACCTAGGCAATGACCAAGCCAGTATGGATTTCTGTAAATTACATCTCATATTTTTTATGGGAGGGAGGCACTCTTTGTCCAGCTCCTCTGATGAGATCTGTCCAGTATGGTTGAACCTCTGGCATAGCTGCAATCTTCTTTGGAGCACACAAATCCCCAATCACAGCAAGCTGGTGCCTACTGGGGGGAAATCCTAAATACTAATAGTAATGATAGTAATAGCTTCTCTTCCTCCTCTTGCAATCTTAGATACTTCATAGACTTCATAGATAATTCAGACTTGTAAAATCTTCCTTCTTTTTCTTTTGAGAAGCAGATTAGAAACATCAAATGGGTTCATATATCTTGGTAAGTTTAAAAAAAGTTTTGACTTTAGTGACTTTGTTGTTACATTCAAAACTCAACAAATTATACAAGGCTCAGATATAAACAGATACAAGAGGATCACAATTACATGACAAAAAATACAAATCCTATCTTTACTAGCATAAAACTTATTCCATTGTGGTAATTCATATTATGTGAAGATAGGAATGTCCTCTGAATTTTTTCATACAAGCAATCTTGCAAAATTACATGACTTTATTGCCCAGTTCAGACTTTAAGGGCAATGCAGTTTCAGAGTACACATTCTTCAAAACCTGTTCTTCAGGGCATTTCACTGAGCCTTGGCTGTTCTGGTATTTTTGATAAGTATATACAGTAGACATCTTGTTAGAATGCTACAATATCACTTTTTCTGTAAGAAACTTGTATAGGCATGAATCTGGGGTCTCTTTGTTATGTACCATCCCTTATCCTTGGCTGAAATAACAACTCAGGGAGGGAATTCTGCTTAAAGTTTTCCATCAGCATGAATTAAATGTATTATTGCAGTACTATGGACACCAAACTATCAGGATTCATTTAGTAGGGCTGTGAAAATTCTTCAGAAGAGTTGTCACAGAATATCTGAATGCATATACAAAGCACCTTTCATTTTGTTAAACAGCCACTTCTTTTAGCAAAATGGATCTTTCTCAACAGAGAAGTGTATTCATACACACCTAAAAGATACCCATAAACAGCTTTCAAATTATGTGTGTGATCCCAGAAAAAGGTGGCTGCTTTAATGTACAAAATGTGCTCCTATACATTCTGAGGTATCTCTTTAAAATGATCAGCAGTGCTATAGTTTATACTAATAATTAAAATAACATATCAATACCCAGCATTAATCTCCAAGAATTATGAACTTTTTATGATCCTTTTATTGATCTATATATAATTTATATTAACAAGTTTGGCCACTGACTTTGAAAGCAGCTGTAATATTATTACCAACCTTCTAAAAGAAATAAGAATTTCTGCTGTATTCCTTTGAGCAGTTTCCTTTGTGGCATGAATTTATATGCTCATGGAATCCATTGCTTAAAAAATTACTCTTCCCTGTTTAAAGAGTTTGACCATTATTATTACTTTTTCTTCCTTATCTATGGATGGACTGAAGGTGAAATGGTGCCTCTGAATACATAAGTGTACATATGTAGTACTTATCTGCAACTCTTGAAAGCAGTAAGTAACTTTTCCCTGAATCGCACTGCATCTGCAGAGACCAACTATATGAGCCCAGGAAGATATAGTTGCTTTGAAGAGTTTCAGACAGGTGCTATATTCAAGCTCCTACATGCTGAGTTTTTACTCTAAATTCGAAGTGCCATCCTCCAGATGGAGGAGCAGAGACAAAGAATTCTTTTCATCGTATGGCTGAAACTAATAAAATCATTTAATCCTCTGTATATAATAATAAGATTATGATCACCCTATTCATCAGGGTTAATGGCTGATATAATATTTGGCCTGAGGGTTGGAATTACATTATTGGTGTATACATGGAACAATATAGGAGCTAGAAGGAATCCTTATTACACCACTTATAGCATTTAGATTTAACCATTTTGAGAGTTGGTTCTTATGCATATTTAATTATTTAAATGTTTTAAATGATTTTTATGACATGCTTTAATTGTTGATTTTATTGTATGCCTCCCAGAGTCACTGGGAGGTGACTCCCAGAGACAGGCAGCCATAAATATTTGATAAATATAATAAATAAAACATAGACAAAACAGGAGTAAAAGTGAAAAACACATGCATACAGATTCATGTGTATGCACCACCCATGAATCTTTCCTTTCTCTCACACAGAAATAACACTTATATACCCATACATATATACCTAGTCTATGGACAGAACAGCATGTAAACATATGAACACTGACGCATACCCACACAAATGCAATATACCATTTTGTTACACAAAAGAAAATACAGATACCTCCTATGGCTACTGTTGGTAAAGGGGTTGGAAAGAATTTCAGTTTTTTCATATTTTCTTTTCAATGATGGTCGAAACAGAGGTTAAAAACACGTTTTACGATTTTATTTTATGTTGTTATATTAATTATATTCAGTTAAATCGTTATTACCTTGAAAAAATCTCTGTCAAATCACTTTTGTCATGAAAAGTCTTTTCTTTAGTCATCATTTTTTGTTTTGATGCAGAAGAATTTTGAAGTAGTTAGATCTTGATATCACAGATGCACAATTTAGCAGACTCTAAGTACAGCAGACCAAATTTGCTTCCAGACATCCTTTCAACATATGCGATAATACCATTGCTTCCAAAATAATCTGATGTGAAAAATAAATTTACATTAATTTGACACTAATTTGGTGTCGACTGCAGTGATTTTTGCATTGTTTTGCAAATAATGCAAACTATATTAGTTGTAGCACTTGGATTGTTCGCAGAATGACATCATTATATCAATAACATTGTTTGAATGATACAATTTTGGATCATTCACTTACTGAAATCAGCAGACAAATAAAAATAGCATATTTGATTATTTAATAGAGCTTACAGAATAACAGATATCCCTTAACTGGTCTGGAAAATTGAAGCTTCATTACATACAGAATAATTAGTCATATTGTTTAAAAAAACCTCTTGTCCTTTTCTTCCGGGACATGGATTTCTGAAGTTGCTGAAGCTCCTTGGACTTAAGGAAATCTGAATATTTTGCCCTATCCATCTGAGGCAGACATTGCTTATTTGCCCTTTATAAAAAATGCTGTAATTACTTTTGTGAATTTTATGATAATTTGTCGTTTTGGGGTGGAATCAACCTATTATTATTATGCAGTTAAGATATTGGGCTCGTCGGCTGGAAGGTCAGCAGCTCAGCATTTCGAGACCTCTGCGCTGCCATGTAACAGGGTGAGCTCTCATTATTTGAACTAGCTCCTGCCAACCTAGTAGTGTGAAAGCATCAAAAAATGCAAAAAGGTAACTAAATACCAACTTTCGTGGGAAAAATAACAATGTTCCATGTGCCTCAGTGTATAGTCATGCTGGCCATATGACCACGGAAGTGTCTTTGGGCAAATGCTGGCTCAGTTGGTTGTGAATTGGAGATGAGTACTGCCCTCTAGAATTGGACACTACTGGCAGGGAAAACCTTTATCTTAATCTACATTTGGATTCTCAGTATAAACTGGCTACATGCTTTTTAGCTTCACAACAATTCTCTTCATTATTACTATTAACTGCTATGGGGAAAATACAGATTGACAATCATAAAAATTAAATGATATGTTTTGACTTCATTGACCATAGATTTCTTCCAATAAAGGCTATGCCATTTTTTTAAAAAAAAACAAATGTGATTTATAACTTGGGATCTATTTCTTCAACAGGGAGCAATCACAATACAATACAAACAAAATCTGCAGTACAATCATGCTTTCCCACATAATGAATAATCCACAGAGCTGATGCTAATTGGTATTGCTTTTGTACCTTTTTCAGGAAAAGAAATAACAGCTGAAACATTCATGGAGAAATTGGATAATGGTGCTTTGCTCTGTCAGCTAGCAGAGACTTTACAGGAGAAGTTTAAAGAAAACTGTATTGAAGTCAAGTTTGTAAAGGTAATCTCACTTTAATTTATGAAAGTACATTAATGGAAGGGATTTTGTCTTTAATTAATTCATATTTTCTGTTACAATTACTGATGAATTAATTATTAACTGTTTCTCCATATGCAAAGTTAATAAAGTTGGTGAAAACTATCTTAGTTTGGTTCTAATCTAATAAGAAATCATGAATGTTTAATCTATGCCTGTCTTCAATGGCATTTATTGCTTCAAAGTCAGGGTAAACATAAAATCAAAACAAATGAGCATTGTATAAATTATAGAAATACTTGTTCCTGAATTAATCTTCCCCTAATGGAATTGCATTCTAGGTAAAAATTTCATAAGACAAAGAAGCTGAAGCAAACTATATATTTTATATATAATATATATTTTATACCAAGTAGAAAATGCATATACTCTGACCCAGTATGGTATGCTGTTACAAAATAGTAGTAATTTTGTAAGAATATCCAGCAAGGCTTTTCCAATTCTATGGCCTGAGTTCTTTTCAAAGAAGAAATTAACATATCAGACAGAATCTTCTACAGGCAAAGCTATATTTTGTTCCTAATCTGAGTTCCATCAGTATTTTTATGTATGATGCCACACAATAATTTATGACTTGATCTGAAAGAAGCATCAGCTAGAGTAATTAGGGGATTGGTGTTGCAACTATTCATACTTGCTTTTCAAAGAATCTCCTCTTCCCTGAAATGGTTAGTTTCTGCTTCATAGTATGAAATGGAGACTATTTGTTGCTGTTTTAATACTTGTGCTAGCATTTAATTAAAAACGAATTGATGAGCTTTATTTTGTTTCCTACCTTTATTATTTTTGTAAATAACTCAAGGCAGCAAACATATTGAATTCTTCTCTGTCCTCCTATTTTCCCCACAACAAGATCCCTGTGAGGTAAGTTGAACTGAAAGAAACTGACTGGAGCAAAGTCACCCAGCCAACTTTCATGTCGAAGATGAGATTAGAAACTGGTCTAGTGATTACTTTTTTTTTTGGTTTGTGCCAAAATATGACAGTGTATAATAAGCAAGAGATCTGCAGTACCCTTCTTAAAGTTTTTTCCCCTTTCCAGATGCTGTTTTCTTTTCTAAGGTACTGTAGATGTCATGAAAATGAGAGTAGGAAACCTCACCCTAATGCTGTGTAAATGTGACAAGTAGAGTGCATACATATTATTTTGTATTCCATAGTTTAAGAATGAAAAGTAGTGGCAATGTATCAACTTTTCCCCATTGCTAAGCATTGCCAATGCAAGTTTCACCTTTCATACTGCAATTTATTGGGCAGAAGCTTCAAGTAATTGGCTGGAAAAAGCAAGCCTTTGTAGAAAAGAGCATTATATGAGAATGCTATTACATGGAATTTAACATACTGAAGGATTCTGTAATGCTCTTCCAAAGCATTAGTTTTAACTGTATTTGTAATATATACACCACCACAGAGTCGGGCAACTGCATAAGAATTATAACGGAGCTCACATCCATCTGCTATCTTGAAGATGTAGCTGGCAGCTGGAACTTTTAAGACATTTCAGCTGCTATTAAAAGTGATAAAGCACTCTGTAGGTAAGAGCTGGCTGTTCTTTTTTTTTTTAAAAAAAAAAAGGAAACAGCTGCCAGAGAATCTGTGCTGGAAACACCAGCCAAACTGCAGCTGAGTGAGTGGGAGGCAGACAGTAGAGAAGAGGCTAGAAAGAAGGAAAGAGAAAGAGATGAGGAAGATTTTATCCATCAAGTAACTCCATGCACTGAAACCTTATCAATCAATTTTGTATATCTGCATAACTCCATCAGAATTCATTGACAATCATTGTCTTTGTTTCATTTCCCAAATTAAAACATTACTTGTATATCTTAATGCATTCTTTCATGTAAAGGGACCTTTCTGATTTATTCTGGGGCCAAGTCATGCCTCTCGAAATGGACTTAACAATTGACCGCACATACATTGAAACTAAAAAGGATTCCTTTTTTTTTCTGATAATACTGTAGAAATTGAGCAGGTGGCTCATACTGAGGCTTTAATTAATTATGCAGGAGCAAGAAATACATTTTATAATAAATCTGATAAAGAAATAATTATATAAGCAATCGCACATTAACCAAGCACATTTTTGTTTAGCATATTGTGTGAAATCTAAATCATAATACTTTAGTGTGCTGTGTGAACTTAGAAAAATGACTCAATTGAGTAAACGTGATTAAGTGAACACAGATAAAATGTGAAGAGTTATATTTGGTTTTATGCAGCTATCCTTGATGCAACCTCTTTCATGAACCTGCTCATTCTTCAATTTAACTGCTAAAATTACAGTGCAGTTCACACGTACATGTGAACATCACTTGTTGTTCAGTCATGCAGTTATGTCCAACTCTTTGCAACCTCCCTATGCTGCACAGCCTCCCGGAGTTTGCCCAAGCCCACGCCCATCACACTAACTATGCTATCTAACCATTTCATCCTCTGCCATCCCTTTCTCCTCTTCCCTTCAATCTTTTCCAGCATCATAGTCTTTTCTAATGAATCCTCTCTTTACACTATGTGGCCAAAGTATTTGAACTTCAGCTTCAGTATCTGAAGTATCATCCAGCACAGCATTTCGTACTCTGCATATAAGTTAAATAAGCAGGGTGACAATAAACAGCCTTGTTGAACTTCTTTCCCAATTTTGAACCAGTCTGTTGTTGGATGTCCAGTTCTAACTGTTGCTTCTTGACTGGCATACAAGTTTCTCAGGAAACAGGTAAGGTGGTCTGGTACTCCCATCTCTTTTAGAATTTGTCACATTTGGTTGTGATCCACACAGTCAAAGGCTT
>JANHZU010006274.1:0-17310 GCA_032468055.1 Acrochordus granulatus | reverse complement strand
TTGGGGGCGTGGAATGGATTATCTGACTTTCCATTGTTTCCTATGGGAAACTGCATTTCTCTTTACGAGCATTTCACTCTAAGAGCGTTCTTCTGGAGCAGATTAATCTCATCTTGTGAGGCACCACTGTAATATATTCATAACATATAACAATATGTAACATATAGCAAAGTTACAATATGTTTATGACATTGGGACCAGCATATGGTTTATGAATCAACTATATGGCTAGTTTTTATACATATACACAGACACAGACATATACATATACACACGCATACACATATATAATCATACATACATACATGTATCTCAGTATAATTGCAAGATAGTAGTACAGACAATAATAAATAAATAAACTTATATCTTCAATAGTAAAGTATGCATTCAAAGTATGCAACTAGTAGAAAAGGAAATGTAGGAAAGTGTAGAATGAAAACTATGATCTATTTATAAGTGTTTGTACATCTTTGACAAACATCTTCTGGGCCAATTTAGAATTCTTTTCACTTTGTGTCCTGTCATATAGCATGAGTCAGGTATTCAGCTGAATAATGGTATAGGAGAAAAAACTGTCCATGTGTCAAATAATTGACAAATTAAATAATTAAGATATTGATATGTTAATGAGTAGGTTGATAGAAAGGGAATATGTAATAGGAGTATAAAGTGAATAAAAATGTATAATATAACATAGATATAGTTTATAATTTGATAGAAAAGAAATGCATATTATGATTAAAGAATGAATTGTAGCATGTAATAATATAGCATATGAATTAACACAAAATATATAAGATATAGTGAACATACTAATCAGATTAGAATGTAAAAGGGAAATATATGTATTTTTTGGGGGAGGGGGCTTGTGGAAAATATACATACAGAGATATGCCAGGAATGTTATATGAGAGAGGATTTGCTTTCCTTTTTTTCCCTTTTCCTCTGTTTTGTATACATTGGTTTATTTATTATATATTATTTTATGTAGTTTGTTTTTTGTTATGTATTTTGCTTTTGTATGTTGTTGAAAATAAAAATTTAAATTAAAAAATATAATGTGTACTATTTTTCCTAACTTTGTGAGTAATCTCCAAATTGATCTATAGGCTACAATAAGTGTTTTGAGAAAAACGAACATCAAATAAGAACAAACCAGCCAACAAATACTTTGATCTGGATCAAAATGATCTTTAGATGTAGTGTTGATGGCTTCTTGGAAAATAATGGAAAGAGCGGGCTAAATTATTTGAGCTTCAAAGTTGAATTCCTTTGGACATTTTTATTTAGTCATAAAAATAAAGGATGTGGAATAGCTATGAATTTTCCTTTGTACAGACCCTACTGATCATTTCATTACAATAACATTTGATTATTGTAGAGCTGGAGGATCAATCTAGAATTGAAAAATGAGTGAACAATAATATAATTAGCCCAGAACTAATCTGAATGTTCAAACTGAGCCATAATTGACAGCACTAGTCTTTGATTCACTTACTTTGTGGTAAATGCACATTTCTATTCCTAAGCATGTTTTATGTCTCTGTATTCAGCTAATCTACTTTTGTTTATCCCATCTGCTTCTGCTTTAATATCATGTTTTCCTTTTTCTGAAGGTCTGTATCTCTTTTATTGCCTGAACCTACACAAGCAGAGATCATGCAACATTCCTAAGCAGCTGAAAATGAGAATATAACTTTCCTGCTTAGCTGTATATGTGGTTACAACCAAACTATCTTGCTTAGCAGACTAGTATAAAATGCCTCCACTATCATTATTGCTATAAATAACATGGACTAAAAGCCATTTTAACCTCTTCCCTTGTTTAATAAATCTCAACCAATTTCTTACCAAGAAAGTCTGCAGTGAAAAAGACATGGATGGAATATATGCAATGTGTTATTGGACAAGTGATCAGCAATATGTGTAGGAATTAATAACACTGATTTTGCACAAATCAGTGCATCAACTTGCTAAATACTGTATTTCACCCAGTACTTCTAGTAATAGCTGGCAGAAAAACTAAGAAAATCATTATCTTTTCCTGGCCACAAAGACTTTTGAGCTGAGTTTCTTGGGAAAAAATGGGTTCCTGCATGTAAAGGCAGGGAGGACATTTGAATCATATGCAACAAAGGGATGAGGATTGTTCATTCCTTCTAATGCCAACAACTGATCACCTTAAAAGCCCAATGGCATTTGGAGGGCAGGATAAACCTTGCCTGTCATGGATAGTTTTATCTCTATCTTACAAACTTTATTCTCAGTTTGTTAAATAAATATTCAAAATTCACAGAAGTTCTGTCAAAAAGTTGTCCTGATTTTCTCTATAACATTTAATTGCAAGTGTAATTTAGTCAATTCAGATATGATGATGTGCAAAAAAATCCTTTAGACTACCATCTCAACATAGGATCGGGAATACAGCACTATAGAAGGAAAAATGGGAATAAACCTAATTATTAAATCAAGCCTGTGTACTCCATTGTTCCTGTATTTCAAGGAATTGCTGCCTGCTTTTCACTGGCATTTATTACGCACACCCATTTATTTAACAGGTAAGTCCAGTGTGTTCACTGTTTCTGTCCAGGTTTCTTTGACTGTTGGATATATTATTTTAGCTGTGGCTTTGCTATTCTTTAGTAAGTTTCATTAGTGTCCTTGGAAATTTTATACTTACTTCAGATAGTAACCTTTCTATGTTGATTATGTTGTTTAGTATATAACCCACTAGAGGCCACTGGTGTATTGCATTAGAAACTGGGAAGTGTCAGCATATTTGCCTGGATCAGCTTCGGATCAGTTTATCTATCCTAACAAAACACTCTAAGCAAAGCCCTTTGTTAAAAACAAGCAAAATTGTTATTTTTTTTTAAATTGACAACATTCACCAATGATTTCACTCAAATTATCTTCTTGTTCTTTTTACAGTAGGTAGACAGGAATAACTGCTATATCTTCCCTGCTCACCAGAAAGCCTTCAGTGACAGACACACCCAGAGCTTATGAATGAAGGTCAAAAGTTTTTTTTTCAGAAAATTAGTAGCTTGAAGCAGTAACATGAATTGCACTAGTAACTAGTAGTGAAGGGGGGGAGTATTAATTAGGTACTTTGAGGTGGTATTTAATCTGTCAGTCAGCTGTATGAAAACATGCCAGTAGAGATATAAGGGGCACACAACCTGTATTATAACGTGCATATAAAACATTAATACTCTGTTTATTACACAAATACCTTCCTTCCATTCTCCCTTCCTTCTTTGGGGGTCACCCTCCTCCCTTCTCCTCCCCCCCGACTAAATCGGACTACCATACCCATTGTCTTCCAGTCCCACTTAGACTAGCAGCAAAACATTTGCAGAGGATCTTTTAAGGATCCTCTACATTGTCTAAGGGGGATGACCTACTGAGATTCTTTCTCTCCTTTGCCAGCCTATAAACTCCCAATTTTTGTTTTAGTTTCTTGCCTCATTGCCAAAGTTTAACAGACTGAAAGAGAAAAACTAAACAGTGGGATAGAAGTTTAACTAAATGAAAAGGGAACTGGAAAAACCATTTGTATATGCATCATATTGTTTAATTTAAGAACAAGAGCTTCCTGGGTTAACGCTTCTCAATATAGCCAAGAAGAAGACTGCTGAGGATAAAGGTGCTGCAAAGACGGAAAGGGGAGAAGGGGATAGGGAAAAATAGACCAATGAAAAGACTGCAGGAAAGAAGCACTTAAAAAGCTCCTGGCTACCAGACCTTAGTACTAATTTTCCATTAGGAAATGCTGATGAAGCTACCCTCCACTGCATTTCACTTGTGATTACAATGACCAGTGCAAGAATTGCACTTACCCCACAGCTGGATTCAGCCTCAAAGAGGCTGCACAGTAAAGATGACCATTGCAGGTTTTCTAGTTGCATTCTAGGGAATGTTCTGAAGCTATCTTTGTCTGGGCTCCTTTGGTACTCGGTTTGAGATAAGGTGCTGAAAATATATTATTTGTAGTTTATGAAACTGACCTGCCTTGGTGCAGTTCTGAATTGTTCTGTGTCCCCTGACATTCTCTGGAATCCTTTTACTATAAATGATCAGTGTTCTCAGCACCCAAAGGTAAACATCCTCTTAAAATAAATTCTTCTCCAAGTGTGTATTTCTATCTCAAAATAATGTGAAAAGATTAAAATAAATGTCTTTGCAAGGTGGCCATGCAGCATTGCATTTCGGTATAACTTTAAAAATGAGAAATGTTTCCATGGTCAGATTTCTGTTTCTTTTTGAAAGATGGTGAATCTCAGCAGTATCCAGTCTTTATGTAGCTGACAGCCCAGTCTCCAAAATCTAGGTAGAATCAGGATTTTAAAAAATAGTAAGAACCAGGAAAAAACTGAAGTTTATTTAACATTAAATATTAAATATAATTTAATAAATATAATTAATTAAATACCATGAATAATGGTGCTGATTTTTATTTTCCTTTAATATTAATATCCCTCAAGAATAATGTGATTTAGCATAAAATTTAAGAAGTCTGATTTTAAAACATGGATTGGATTTCAAAGAGGAAACATTTGAAAGAATAATGATTGATTGTACTGCATACAACTTTTTCTAGGTATTCTCATTTGTTAATGAAATTAGGGCAACATATGATTGCTTACATCATTATATAAAAGCTAAGTATTTGGGGAGATTTGGGGAGATTGGATTTTGGCCCAATCCTGCCATCTCCCTTTATTTCTCTGCACGATATTCTGTTTTGGACCTTAGGTAACCATTCTTGATGAAAGCATTACTGAGAATTACTTGAGTAAGAATTCATCTAGATGTTCCCATGAATAAGCAGATATTATTATGTGTTAACTAGTTACTCAATGTGGTAATGTCTTTCTCATGCAGTTGGTTTTGCTCCTAGTAAGGCAATTGTCACAATACATTTGGATATTACTCTCTGAATTTATTATTACCCCTTCTCCTCGCCCTGTATTTTATGTATACTTTCTGTAAACAAGGACTTAGAAATTTAATCTCCTGGTGAAGGGTAGCACCCAGAAATGAGCATCAGCAGGTGAACTTCATTCAGCAGGTGAACTTAATGCTACAAGAGCTATACTTGAAAACCTGTATGAGGTTAAGATTCTGTTGCTTTTCCTAAATCACTTGGGTTCCTGACATGCAAAAGTAGTTCTTGCTGTGCAAATCTGCATTTGATTAAATGGCACCTTACTTGGTCATAGTTCTTGTCTTATTGGATACTTTTCTCATGAAAGTGCAATTCCTATTACATTATAGAATCAGGGTTTGAAGACTTTGTTCAGATGATTATCTTAATCCCCCTGTTCACTCCTGGGATCTACCTCCAGACATTCCCAGAAGGGAACTTTTTAGCCTCTGACTGAATACCAACACTGGACAATTCACACTCTCTCCTGACAACTGGTTTAATGTTGTTGTTGTCGTCAGCTATTTCCTTTGGGTTCTTCCCAGAGGAGCAAACCTTCTCAGTTTACAATCCCTCTTTGTGGAACAATACTGTCTTCCCCATCCTCCACTGAGATTAGACTGCCTTCCACAATTCTTTTGGGAAAGTATTTTGTTTTTTATTATTTCTCTGGTGAAAAGATTTATTAATAACTTATTAATAACATCATGACGTTTCTGGGTTTGTGATTTTTGTTTTTAACATTTTCTGTTACTAACCTGACTCTAAAGGGGGTATAGAAGCTGCTTGAAGGTTTTTCTGATTGGTGTAACATATAAGTAAACAAATAACATATAAATAAATAAAATATGCATGCCCAGGCATTTTAAATGAGTTTATTTTCAGACGACTTTATTCCTCTTTATTTTTATGGTTGTGATTGTTTTCATTGTGTACTGTATTGCAGTTTATTTTTCTTCTCTATTTTGTACATTGCCTGGTGTAGGATGGATGGTCTAAAATGTTTCAGTTAATTAAATAATTAGTTTGTGCCCATTGACTTGAAGTTTTGAGCTGCAAAAATTATGTTTCCTTGGAGAGAGTGTAATAGAAATATTTCTCTGAGTAGCAGCCAAGAGTGTGTGATAAAATCAGAGATGACATTCAAGTTGTCGTCAAAACAGAAAAAAAAACCTCTTAAGCTATGAACAGGTTTATGCCTTTTCTCATAGACTGTGATCAGGACAAATAGTGTTGGATATAAGATAACAATACCTTTTTCTGCCAAATTATGTAATATAAATCCTGATATTAGAAGTACAGGCTGAAGCTCATCTGAGATTCTGGTTTGTGAATTTACTAGAATGACTCACTGAAACCCTATTTTCATTAACATTTTAATAAATATGTTTTAATTACCAAGGAATTTGTAGCTCTGACATTCATTTATTTATTTCTTAATTTATAGCAAAAATAAATTGAAAATAAAATTAGCATACAGAAGGTAGAAGATTGCAATCTAAAAACAAAACTAGATTTAGAGAAAGAAGGAAAGGTTACTCTCTTTAATCACATCATTCTCGTTATAATTTGAACTTTTACTGGATATATAGTTGCTTATTGTTAACTGGGGTTAAATTAAGCTTCAATTTGATGATTTGAAACTGATTCATTCAAATTTCTTTATCGAAGCAGAAACTCCAGTCACTGGATTAGATGCTCCCAAGCCATTTCTGAAGATTCAGAGGTGCTTTTTCACAGAGATAACTCCAAAGAGGTCAGAGCTGGTTTCTTTAAGTGTGCCTCTAGCAGTTAATGTTCCACTATTTCAATTGTTTAAATCATAACTCACTTTTACTGTATTGAACTATGTATGCACACAATCATAGATATATTTACAATGGAAAGAAAATAATTTTTTGGTGGGAGAGGCCATAAAGTCAACCCTGAACATTTATATATTTTCAGAAATGATACAAGCTGTTGGTATAGACTTTAAGAATTAATCTTTCTATCAATGTGATAGTATCATCATCATTCCCATCCCATCTCGCAAACTGCTTTTTTGCTCATGTAGAATTAAGGTGAGAGCTGGAGTAACTATTTATAAAGCAAAAAAAAAAAATCCCATTTCAGCATGTATTTTTGTTTGCATTCTTGTTTGTATTTGGAAGACTATTTTTTTCAGAATCAGTATATTCACAACAAAAAGCAAAAGCAGGGAATTCTAGAGAAAATTATCATGGTGCACGTAACTTAGGTTACTTGCTTATTCATTTTTTAAAAACCTAATCAGTTATTATTTCCTCAAAGTTCATAAATATTTGGGTCTTACCCAAGACAAATGGAATTTCACTTTCCATGAAAGCTCTACAATGATCCCGTTATTAAAGAGAGAAAGATTTGTCACCAAGCCAGAGCTATTCAAGCATGCGGTCATTTCCCCCAATCTATTAAGTCAGTACATCTAAATGGCCTTTCATTCTATCTGTAGTTCAGATTAAATTGTTTATTAGAATTTTTGTGCATTATTAAAAAAGAAAGGATATTGTAGACCTTTTATTTTAAAGATTACAGCAATACAATCGTAGATGGTTTAAATTTATCAACTGTAATACACAAGGCAGTCACTGCTATTTCTTTTTAATACTGCTAAGAGATTCACTAGATTTTTGTATTCATCATAAATAAGCAGAGTTTTTGTAAAATGTTGCAGTACAAGGGGAAGAGACAATATACATATGTAGGGATCTATTAGCCAACTGTTTAAACTACATTAGATGTCTTTAAACAGAATTTAAGTAACAGCCAAAGAAATCATTGCTGAAATCCTCTATATGCATACTTACACATTTTATGTTTTCAGTGTTTGCTCAGATAAAAGAAAAGGGTAAATATGGTGATTGAGATTCAGATAAAGCAAAACTTTTTCTGAATGCAATTTGACTGGAGCTCTGGGAAGGCTCACATAAGAATTCCAGAGAAATTGTTTGTTATCTTTGAGAGTCACTGGATTTTTGTACTCATCATAAATAAGCAGAGTTTTCACAAGATGTTGCAGTATAAGGGGGAGACACAATAGATGTTTTAAATGTACATGAACACAATTACGTGTGGTGAATTTATCAGAATAAAAATGGGCATTTCAATGTACCCATATGGTTTAATATATTCCATGTCCTGTACTCTGATCCAATAGAGAACAAGTGCCAACCTTTCATTGTGGGCCATCAGTTCATGTATTCGAGGAATGGGATTGTCCTTGAGTCTTCTCTTCTGAAAGCAAAGCATTTCCAGTTGCTTCAGTCCCTTCATAGGTTAGTTAGATCCTAGTTTTTTTATTTCTATGATTGTTCTGAACCGATGCTGGGTTTTCTGGCTCCTTCTTAACATATGGTGTCTGCACTGTCTGATCAAAATAAAGTGAAATCATTATGTCTTCTGATTTGAAACAAAGCAAGAGCCACTCTTCTCTTGACAAGGAGTTCTCATCACCACAGCATTGGACACCAATATCTCCTAATCTCATCTCTCTTGCAGGAGTTCCTTTAACTATGGAAGCAGTCCAAAGCAATTACATCCAACAGTGCCAATGGATATTTAACATGGAGCAGGGCAATAAGCTTTAGGAAGATAAAGCCTAAAAGTCCAAGTTGAATCTGTGATTACAAGAGTGGGTGAGGTTTCTTCCTAATGTTGGATGGCCTCAGCCAGTATATTGAAGACCACATGGTACTAAATTCAGTAGGTTAAAGTATAACTCAATGACAATTGTCTGCATATAAAAACCAGTTATATTTCAGGAACATGGAATATCCACAGTGGGCTTTGCCATACCCAGCTGTGAAAAAAAGAAACTAACAATCCATGTTAAACTCTTGACTGAACAAAGGCAGTTTTCTGTAGATCTGTTTGTATTCTCAATGCATGGCATACACAAGTGTGCCTGTGCAGGCATCTTTGATGCTTTTGGCAGATCTAGAGAGAGCACACAACTTTGCTTTGTTCTAGCTACCATATCTCTGTTTTTTTTTTACCACTGCAGTACTAGCATGTCTTGGAATCTTCTCTCACCTCTTCATGGATAATTTGGGTAATATGTGTGAATGAAATTTGTTCTGAATTCTTGTTCTGTCAGAATTATTTAAGTTGGTTTGGTTTTAAGGGAACAAAACTCAGACTGACCTAAGTGTTCTCAAAATGTAACGTTTAATTGTTCCAGACAGAGGAAGCACTGAAAACTTAAATCAACATTTCCCCCCCTTTACCACAGACTTACAAGAACAAGTGAACAGTAGTAATCTTACACAAAAATCACCCAGCCGTTGTTTTTTAAAACATTGTTGAGCGATTGTGACCACAGCTTCCATGCCATCCTTTCTTGCCAGACATACATAGACCTTGAACCCACATCTTCGCAAGGAGATGCTCTTTTTAGCACTTATCCTCACCTCCTCATTTTTCAGATAGAGACAAATATAGAAATTGGGGGCCAAGGCTGAGAGGAACAGGGGGCTTCATTCCATCTCCCCAACACCTCAGAATTCACTGATTGGAGTCTCCAAGGCTCTGACGGGCAAGTTAGGGATTAATTACGAGAGAGAGAATTTTGATTCAGGAAAAGTTATTTTTGAAAAGATACATAAAAAACTTTTGCTAGAAATACTGTATAAAATAATTTTCATTTTTTATTTTATTTTAAAATTGAATATATTTGCTATAGTTGATCTATTGTCTCTGATATTTATTTCCTCTTTATGAGCTCAGTAATTGTATCCTTCATGCAACTTGGAACTATTTTACAGCAGAGCTGCCTCTAAATTAGGGGAGGCCAGCATAATTTCTTTGGGTTTTTATATGGGAAATCCTTTTATGTCATGTCCTGTGATTTCAAAAGCCCTATATTTTTATCTCCTTTGCCACTGAATATCTTTCTATGTGACTACAGTAAACTAAAATGGGTTTTTTACATTCTCCTTTCTGCTTTTTTCTAAAAAAATAAAGATTGATGTTTATATACCTGTTATGAGATTTGTCTATATCCCATGGCAAAGAGAGAAGAAAATCTAATTCACCTAGCCACATCTCTTGATGCTATAGATCCAGCAAGTGGCAGTACAAAATATATTTCATCTTCCCCCTACTTGTTCTCTTAATTTGCAATAAATTAATTTGCTGCTGTTTCTCACACAGTCAGGTTGGGAGAAGAATGCCAAGACAAGTGATGAGAGCTACATAAAGAAGAGTTAGGGATTAAGAACTACAGTATTTGAGAGAGGAGGTTTAACACCTCCAGTTTATGGATTTAGCCATGCTAATACAGAAATAAAGGGAGCACAACTTACCTTTCATTCACAGAAAAAGATAAATTAGACTAGAATCATCCAAGAAACTTTCTTTACTTAAACTTGAAAACTTTTTAGTTCTTATCTAAACTTGGTGAGGTTGAGCAAACAAATTAACAATAATTTTAAAACATTTATTTCAGTTAACATCACTCATAGTTAGAAGATATTAGAAGCAAGACAAGCAGACACAGGTTATACTTCTTTCCTTATCTATGAGATTTTGTTTAAGAAAACAACCTCGGCCAATTTTTATGAAGGGTTATTTATAATTTATTTGGCATGCTTTTATATGGAGTGGTTTTTTTTTTGCTTATTTTGATTTTGTAGCTTCTTTCATCCTTCGGCAAGAAAATCAGAATTTTATTAAACTAATATTCTGAAACCAAACCTCTCACATCAAAGCCTTACAGTAGGAAGAGGACTTATAAGGTCTCTCTATAAAATTAAGATTGCTTGTAAAACACTTTTAATATATTTAATGCAGCTCAGGCAACATTATCTACTCCAATTTTGTCTGTAGTACCAATTATTTTGGCTGCTTGTGTACCTTCATCTACATTAGTGTCAACATCTTCAGCCATCCTTCTTTGAACCATAAGAAAGAACTCTACCCATGCCTGGGACTTCACATTGTAAGTAAAATGAAACATTTAAAATGGGGTGGAAATTTATATTCTTCAGTCAGCATATATTAAACTATTGCACTTTGTATTTTTAAAATTCTCCATATCTCTGGGGTTAAAACCATTTTATTAGCTTTCGTACCTGCGCTTAGGAACATCAGAGATATGTTGTTTTTATACTGGGTGGTATTCTTAAAGCACCTCCCCGATATGTGTGTATGACTAGGAGCTTTCCCCCTATTTCTCTCTCTCTTCTTCTGGCTTGTCTTTGGATGTATTGATGTCAGTGCTTTACTTCCTTACTACTACTCTGTATTTTTTTTCTAAACCTCCACTATCATTATTAAAGATACTGTCATTTCCCATCTTCTTCTCCAAACAAAGACTAGCTTATTAACATGGCTTCAAAGAATATTCAAAGATGCATATTCAGGATGAGCAGGAATCAAATGAAGAAGAACAGAATACTTCCCTGTAATTATGGTTCTTGTTCATCTATACATAGATTCAGCTCAGCTCTAAGGGCTGTATAAGCCACTGTACTGGCTTCAGGGAACTGAGATAAAATACTCTGCAGGAGAACTGTAACTACTGTTCTCCTGAGCAAGATGTTTCTAAAAATGAGCTTTACGGTGTTCCAAAAAAGCCTTTGAATTGTGGTGCCAAGAAGACTTGAGAGTCCCTTGGATGGCAAGGAGATCAACTCAGTCAATCCTACAGGAAATTAACCCTGGTTGCTCATTGGAAGGACAGATATTGAAGGTGAAGATGAAGTACTGTGGCCACATAATGTGCAGAGAGGACTCATTAGAAAAGACTGCGATGCTGGGAAGGATTGAAGGGAAGAGGAGAAGAGGACGGCAGAGGATGAGATAGATAGATAGCATAGTCAGTGTGATGGGCTTGGGAAGACTCTGGGAGGCAGTGCAGGACAGGGAGGCCTGGCGTACTGCGGTCTCTGGGGTCACAAAGAGTTAGACACAACTGTGTTACTGAACAACAACAAAAGAAACCCCATCTCTGCATCAGAGTTACAGTTAAGCCATCTACAGTTGAGGAGGGGGCAAGAAGGAGCAGAACAATGCCACAGCATCACAGTGCAGGCCTTGCTTTTTGTGTACATGCATAACCTGCACTCACATATGCAGTGGTGCTTTTGTCACTCCGACAAAAGTAAGAAGCTTACACCTTTAGGAACCTGTTCTGGCTTCAAGATTTTCTTTTCATTGTCTTTGGTTATTGATGAATGTTGCAAAGGGATTACATTGCTAACTGGGATACATTTGGCATTCATAAAATATTTCTATTTATATCAAGTGGGAAGCAATTAAAAGGTGAATGTTAAAATACATGAATTGAAGACATGTTGATCACCTTTCACACTTTGGGCAAAGTTGAATTTATTTAGTGGATAGATGTTCTTTGTAGAGGGGTATGGTATAGATTCCAGAGTTCATTCAAAATATTTTCCCCTCTCATTTGGCTAATTTAGAAAGAAGGAGGCTGGAGGAAAACCATAGTTTTCGTAAAACTGCTATAGAAAGCATGGAACAGAGGAAATGTCATTGACGTCGAGCGAGTTGTAAAGAGGCAAAACTTATCAGCTGTGGCAGGGCTTGTTAAAAATAGGAACACAAACAATGTTTCCTGCTAAAACACAGTTGTGCAAGTCTGAATTGACCCTGAAAATAATGATGACAATAACTTTCTTGGTTTTTAAAGAAAATGTTACAGCAGGTTAAAACAAATGGCAGTCTCACACATGCTTCCATTTATTTATATATTTTATATAAAGAAATATATAGAAAATATAAACATATGCATTCATATTTTGTATCAATATTTAAGAAAATATAGGAAGAGATCTTATACTGCTAGTGAGCCTTTATGCCATCAAGAAATCCTGTTTTATCTGAATTGGGAGTTAAGACCACTTTGTCTAAAAGACTTCATTGCTTTTCTGTCTTGAGCTCCTTACAATTTAGCTAACCCTAGAAGGCAAGTACACATGGTTGCATACCAGTATTTTAATCTAGCATACTTAAGAAATAAATCTCAAAATGCAATGATTATATAACAATAATTAATTAGCATATGTAATACTTGAAGTGAGAATCAGGTAAGCTGGAGTTGGTATGTTTATTATTTCAACAAATGATTACTCTTGATATCGGTAAATCCATCTGTGGAATTCCTACAAAAGCTTCACATACTAACCCATTATTTAAATAAACTCTTTTGTTGTTTTTGATATTCCTTAGATTTTTCTGCCAAACAGGATTCTCCAAACCTACTAAAATACTGAAATCTAAGAAAATCACTCTATCTGGGCCTCCTTCAAAAAGTCTAGCTCTTCTGCTCATCTCCATTATGCATTCATTTTTCAGAAATTGGAGGGTAAGTGAATGTTCCCTGATTCTTATTTGCTTCTTTGAGATAGTAGAGAAGAAAAAAGTGAAGAACCATCAATTGGCTTTCATAAGGAGGAGCAGTAGCAAGTCCGCATAATCACTATTAATGGGTTTTCCCCAGAAATGCAGATCTTTGAGTATGGCAGCTCTTGATATGTTCCCTATTTTCCCAATTGAAAAGAGTTAGTTGATGTGATTGAATAGGTTCTGAAAGTCAAGCTAAGATTTGGAGATTGATCCAATTCAGCACAACTTGCAAAACCAAAACAAGACAGCTATTAATTATGTTTCACCACTGTTACAGATTTTCAAGCAAACATGTTTAGTGAGCCCCTGGGAATTGAGCTCAGCTTTAGTTTCTTTTCTAAATCTAGGAGTGCATTTGTACAAAATACAATTAAGGGCCTCTTCATATGTATTGTTGTTTCTATATGAATATAATATACATGCTTTTATGCATTAATCATATATTTTCTAACACAACATACTGTAATCTTTCATCATTTCATATACAATGTGCTATATACTTCTGAAATTTGCTATTCCTAGGACTTTCAGTAATTGTAAGAAAAATTGTACAAATGGCAAATGAGTTTAACAAGATAAATACCCTCCCTGTTATTGTTATGCTAATAGTATTATACTAATAGTACTGTACCACTGTCCACATACAGATACCAACAAGTGAGCTGAGCTCAAGGGATTCTGAATCTTTTATTTTTGCAGAAGGGAATTTCATATATAGGTTATGGAACAAATTGTTGTCCCTTGAGTTGCCAGCTCATTCAGGGTAAGAATCCTTTTCATTACATTTTAAAATTCTTATGGTTGTTTCTGTTTGACAACAGACAATGAATCAACAAGGAAGCTAACAACAGATTACAATGGAGCTAATGTTGATACCAGAAAAATTGGCATAAATTAATTAATTGGTGAATAGATTATTTTACAATCTATTTGGAGTCCCACTTTGTTCTGCCACTTGTGTTATGATATCATTTCAAGGCTCAACAAATGCAGCTGATGCCCATAAAGCCTTTATTGTGCATTGTAATTACAAAAAAAGATGTGAGAATTCAAGTCAATAAACAGGCTTTTCCTATGTTTTTTAAAAATTCAAAATCATTAGTACTGAACATTTTTATATTGCCTTATATCCTAAGGTTTTCCATGTGATTTACAAAAGGAATAAAGAATGAAAAAAACAGTTACTATCTAATAAAGACTGTAACTAATAAAGAAAAATTAAAGGTGTGAAAAATAATCAAGAATGTTTCAAAAGGTGACTGGCAAAGGTGCTATTTCAAGCAGAACAATAATGGCTGCTACAGTATTTACTTAGTTCCTACGGTGACTTCCACTTAATCATCAGAACCACTGTGCAAATCCCACTGATTAGAAGAATGGCAGATAACCCAGTGTTCTCCAGATATTTTGTTTTAAAAGTTTTAATCATCCCTAGAATTATTGGATTTCAGGGAGTTGTAATGCATATCAACTGTGGTCCAGAGATATTATAGGCAACCTGAGAATGTGAAAAGTATAAGAACAATGGAGAATCAATTGTTAGGTTATTGTTAGAGATTGCTGTGTTCCATAGATATCTTCTAAAAACTCTTCTCGTGATTTACAAATTCTGCATAACCTTGAGAAACATGATGGCTGGAACCTTTTAAGACTATTGTCTTTCCAAATGCAAGAGATTTGCATCATTTCTAGGAGAACACAATGGACACTGCATTAGAAGTACGAATGTGAAAAGAAAGATAATGAAAAATATGTCTCTGTGAAAAGAAATGAATTGTTGCTGAAAGAAGCAAAAACAATTTTGTGTAAGCATTAAATGAAGGAAGAGTTAAGTTAGCATTAAAATAAAAATAATTTGAATGTTTCAGTGGACAGGGTTATAGTGGTGATGGGTACACCATTAAAAGACCTGAAAGATCAGGCTTGGGACAGATTGTCTTAAAGAAAATATATCTACTAAGAGTTGACACCATTCTGATGGCTATTTTATTTTTTTATAATAATTTTTATTAAAGTTTAAAACTACAAATTGAAGCTAGTACAAACTAAGGAAAATTTGAAAAGAAAAAGGTGCAGAGAAAAAGAAAAGAAACAAAGAAAAAAGACACAAAGAAATAACTTCCCCTTTCATCAAAGCAAGAATAAACAAGTAACTTATCACTTTCTCTGATATGTCAACAAAAGATCTCTTCTTCACACTTCTCATCTCTATACACAAATTTAAAACTCATTCAGTCCTAATCACTAAAAGTCCATTAAGAGCTATAAGAAACATATATATTTTAGCCTTAATCAAATAAACACACGTTGTATTCCTTTGATTTACTTTTAAGAATTTTGATCATTAATCCCTTCAAAGTTTTCCGTAAGCTGATTTATCATTTTCTTTCATTTGCCCAATTATTCCTAAATTCTTTAGTTATTTGAATGAAATTACTCTAAATATATTTTCTTCTAGCAAAGGTGATCTAAATTCAGAGCATTTATCATTTCAGACTGCAAGTTAGACTTTTCACTTGAGCATACTAATTTTCTGCATGAAAAAGATGTTACTGCAAAAGTGAGGAAAGATTCAGACATATAACTTTCTCCTCTAAAGTGATATAAAAAAGGGAAAAGCTCAGTTCAGTCCTTGTGGGAGTTTTAAATTGTATCAGAAATGAAGCTAAAAAGATGAAAATCTGTGGAATAGTACAAGAAAGTCGTAGTGGCTGAGCGGTTAAGACACTGGGCTTGTTGGCTGGAAGGTTGGCAGCCAAAGTTTGAGACCCAGGCGCCATGTAACAGGGTGAGCTCCTGTGACTTGCTCCAATTCCTGGCGACCTAGCAGATTGAAAGTATGTAAAAATGCAGGTGGATAAATAGGTACCACCTTTGGTGAGAAACGTAAAAGCATTCTGTGCACCTTGGTGTACAGTCATGCCAATCACATGATCTTGGAAGCATCTTTGGACACTCTTTGGCTGTGAAATGATGAGCATCACCCCTAGAGTCAGACATGACTGGCAGGGAAAACCTTTACCTTTTTTTTACAAGAAGGGAGTCATTTTTTTTACTTATATAATTTTGAAAATATATAAACCAAAGTTTAAGAAAAAGAAAGCTTAGAAAATACAGATAGAAAATGTAAAAAAGATAAAAGACGTGACTTCTGATCTTTATAGCAGACATAATTTAGTATTGTTCTTCCCCCTCTTTAGTTACGTTACAAAGTTTCCTTCTATATCCAAATTCAAAAGTCACCATTTCATTTTTTTCCATTTTCTGCCAAAAATCCATAAAAAGTTTTTAGTCTTTCAGGAAAGTACTTGTTTTATCTCAAACAAGATCAAACAAGTCAGTTTTGACATTTCTGTGAATTCTGTTGTTTTCACAATCCAGTCTTCCATTGTATTTCAATATTTCTATACTTCTGTGCATAAAATAGTCTTGCTGCAGTTACCATGTACAAAAAAAACATGAATCTTTTCTAACTTCCTGGAGGCATGCTAGCCTAGTTCTAGTCAGATCCAATCCTTTTCTTCAGTACTGTATTAGACAAGATTACCATAGTGGGGCAACCTGTTTTTGTTCTGCTGCTTAGGAATCTTTTCTAGGCTGGTGCTTAAAAGAAAACAATAATAGGTATGATTAGCATTTAAATTAATTCACTTTTTTAAAGAAAGTATGGCAGCTTTGACTTTCTTTTTCCTTTCAGATCCAGTGAAACCAAAGTTTTTCCTTGAAAAGATGAACACATTATTATATAAACCAGTGGCACATACTAGTTTCTTAACTATAGTTTTAAGAACAGAAAACAAAGCTGCTGCTACACACTCCTCTTGGTTGCCATAATTATCCCCTTTTTACCACTACTGATGTGCATTAGGCTGCTGCATGACCACGATAAGTAGAATGCAGCCAGTGCATGAATGTCTTATTCTTTACAGCTCTGTTTCTGCAAATCTGGTTAATTCTTTATAATCAAAACTGTTGTGATTTGGGTCAGGGAA
>JANHZU010006272.1:29631-40415 GCA_032468055.1 Acrochordus granulatus | reverse complement strand
AGTACTTTGGCCACATAATGCGGAGGGAGGACTCATTAGAGAAGACTGTGATGCTGGGAAGGATTGAAGGGAAGAGGAGGAGGGGATGGCAGAGTATGAGGTGGATAGATAGCATGGTCAATGTGATGGGCATGGGCTTGGTGGGACTCCGGGAGGCAGTGCAGACAGGGAGGCCTGGTGTAATGCGGTCCATGGGGTCGCGAAGAGTCGGACACGACTGCACGACTGAACAAGAACAACATGACTGGAACTATGCAGGCCAGGTGAACTCAGTTCTATGCGTCTACGCACTAAAGCTCCCCTTTTGCTGATGTCCAGCATAAGTATGTCCAGCTAGAGACTGGGGAAGTCATCTGCTATCAGGGCAAAGTGAACCCTCTTCCAATGAGTGACACATTTTGTATTACTGTTGTTACAAGTACCAGTACCAGGGGTGTGAGCTGCTATTGGAATGCACAATTATTTATTAAGAAATGCCTTCAAGACTCTGTTTTTCTTGATATAATAAGAACATGGAATTCAGTTTTACATACTTTATACTGGGCACTCAGGCATCTTTGTACTTTTCTGAGGAAAATACATTACCATTTTTTCCTTTTGCAATGCTTTTTAAAAATCCTTTTATAATATCTGATTCACAGAGACATAATTTAGCAAATTCCAATGAAGTGCAATTTTGTTAAGGGTTTCTGCAGTGATCAGAAAAGTGAAGTTATTAGAAGCAAGAAACAGAAGGAATACATCACTTGTGTCAGATGAGACTTAATGCAATATTCTATATGAAAGGAAGAAAAATCCTCTGTGTTTAATTTCAGCTGAAACCCATTTCAAAGAGCTGAAAGGCAGAGCAAGGTTAGAAGCAAATCACAGCACAAAAAAACCTTGAATTTCAGGCATAATAACATTGATCTATATCAAAGATATCTGTAGAGAGACTAAAACACAAGTTCAGCCCCTTTTGTATGCATGTCTTGATATCCCATATGTGTACAAAAAGAGTGAAGCTTCCATCACAGATATGACACTGTTTTTGTCTTTTTGGTGAAAGGACTGGGTTCTGCAGATGCCACTGCTTTCTGCATCTCTCTTCTACACATATTACAGATAATCTTCAACTTACGACCAGTTACTTCGTGACTGTTCAAAGTTATGATTGATCCCCCCCAAAGGTATTGATCACCTAGTTCCAAAGTTCTGACAGTTGCCCATATAGGAAGCTCATATAGGTAGCTTTTGGCATAACTTTCCCTGATGAACAGAGTGATATTGTATGATGTATGCTTTTAATAAATACTCTTAATAAAAATATTATTATGTTCTATAGGAGTGCATAGTTTCATTGTCTTAAGGATCTTACCAGATTTCATGTACTCCAAAATCTGGTGTATCCAGGTCCCATTGCGGAAAAAGATTCAGGAGCTTTCACTGGGAAAATCAGTTTCTTTAAGCATTTTGATGAAAGCACATTTTTCACTTCTGAAAACTCCCTTATTTTTGTAAAAGGAAAAAAAATCTAAACTTTGTATTTTTTCCCCTGAAGAATATTACAGTGGTCTCTCTATGGCCCACAAGCCATATGTTTTGCATTATTGCCTTGATATATGCTTTTGAGATGCATTTTCTACTCTTAGAAAGTGCATCTTCAGACCAAATATATGTTAGGGGAAAAACTTTGAGTAGAGAATGATGGATAGAGGTGGACTACATCAACCTTGCCATTTGTAGTACTGTGGAGTTAAAATTCACTTTCATTAAATTCCGTGGCAGATTTTTTTTGCCATCACCAGATTTGGAGAGAGGCATACGAAACAATAAACGGAACAAAAATAGAAAGGGCAGATCAGCTATCATAGTGATAACATCTGCATTTAGACCAAGTCTTTGTGTAGATTTTGTGGTGGACTGAATTAATTAATCTCTCTTGCTAAAGCAGAATATGAGGTTATTTTTAAGCAGCCAAATAAAAAAGTTAAGTATTTAAAAACAGTAAAACACATAGAGAATTTGAGTATGTTTACCAGATATTAGCAATGAACTGAAGGAAGCAGGCATCTTGCTGATTTGTTTTGTATCCAGATTTCTACACTTACCTCAATTGGATAAATTGAATTAGCTTTTATCAGTCTGATGCAACACACATAGAGACACAAAAGGAATATCAAACTAAACATTAAAATATCCAATGGGCTATAAAGCCACAATATTTCTCCAGTTATATAAAATATTGATTATTTGAACTGGCACCAATGTTGTACTTCAAATTCAACCAAAGAATGGTTTAGAGAGCAACAATTATATGTCACTCTCTCATGCTACACTCATGTCAGAAGCACCTTTCAAGACACTTCCAGGTTGAGGGGTTTAGCCGGTGACATCACCATTGCCGGGGGGCTGCCTGATTGGGGGCTCCTTTAATGTCCTGCTATTGTTCCTACCAAAGTGGTACCTATTTATCTATTCTCATTTGCATACTTTTGAATTGCTAGGTTTGCAGGAGCAGCAGTAAGTGACAGGACCTCACTCATCATGCAGTACTTGGGTCTCAAACCTGGGCTTGCTCAAACTCATTGTTCTATCCTCTGAGCCACCACACTCCACTCTCTCATAAAATACATTAAAGCATCCTAACTGAGAAAAGGAATTCTTTCATACCTTTTCTTTTAAGAAGTAATTCAAAGAGCTAATTAAAATCTCTCAATTTAAGAATCCCTGTACATGTCCATTTGGCAGGCTTTTCCCTCTGTTGAAAACTGAACCACTGCCAGGGATTAAATGGAAAGAACAGATGCTTAATGTAAAAGGTTATACTTTCATTATAATAGTTTAAAGAACCTGAAACATTTATCCTCTAAAGTTTGTGAGACACGTTTATTCTATTAAGTTTTAATAAATCATTATCATTACCACAGCATTTGATAATCTTACAGCTGAAAAATAGATCTTCTGAATTATCCTATCCAGTGAGACTCAGATCTGGTTCTCCTTAGGAATGCTTTTCCATATCAAATTGTATGTTGGAGAAACTCTATACTTAGGTTACCTGCCGGCAAATGAACAAGCTCAGAGCGTACTAAGATTTCCATAATTCTATTCATGTCTTTCTCAGCAAGTATTAAAGTTTGCAGATAATTCTTAGATATGTTTTGAGGATGGATTTTGACATGGACCTGTTTTCTGTTTGATTATTAGGGAGGTTTACAGGTACTTCTCAACTTACAATCACAACTGAGCCTAGAATTGTGGTCATAATTCATTGCAGTCATTAAATAAAGTGTCCACATGACTGCTTTGCTCAAGAACTGAAATTCCAGTTGCAGTTATTAAGTGGCTGTGTGATCATTAAACAGAGCATGGGATGCCTCATGGGGATGGGGAAGACCCTGGAAGGCCCAGCACTGGCCCAGGCCTCCACTCTATTTCAGGACCACCTCACATGTGGCCTGTGTTGGGACTCCCAGGGTCTCCCCAACCTCCTGAGGCATCCCCTGAACAGCTTCCCACCCTGCTGGGTCCCATAGGCCTTGGACCTCCTTCCCACCCACCCACACCTTGCTCCACTTTCCTCTTCCATAGATCACATTTCTAAAAGAGGGCCCAGCAATGTGCAATTGACTAATCCTTAAGAAACGTCCATGTTATCTCAGGTCTGCAGAGATATGCAGATAACTCAACCCCTATTTCTTGGACAGATATCTAAAACATTTTCAGTTAATTTTCCTTTCCTGGCATACTTGTCTAAAAGGAGGTCATTCAGGCTTCTTAGACATCCTGTTCTGTTGCTAAATCAAGCAATAGTATCAGAAGTCTTCTCCTAGAACTCAAATATAAGTGCAACGTATATAAACCTAACTTCTATAGCTATTTCCAATATGAAAAATATTTGCCAGAAAGTAAATGTTAAAGGGAATCAAACCAATAGTTTTTCAAGATCAGATCTTATAATTTATGACCTACCAAGTTGAACATCATTGCCTGACCAAGATCTACTCATTTCCTCATTTCTGCAGTATTGAACAAAAGTGAGACAAAAATTTAACCTCAAATGGATTTCCGTATATATTTAGCAGTCTACATCCAACTTTGTACAGGCTTCTAGTCTAATATGGACATATCCAAATGTCTAATATGGACATATCCAAATGTCCTGAATGGTAATAGAGCCAGATCCAAAGTTTAAAGTCAGTCTTCCCTTGCCAACTCAGATTAAGTTAAAGAACAGAAAGCTTTGGAGGTAGAAAAGTTGGAGAGAGTTAAAGAATACCATCTACACATCTGTATCTAAGCAGATAAATTTCTATGCAAATCTGTATGCATACAAGCATGCAAATGAATTGTGATTCTTCATTCCATATGGCATTATTTACCTTTTGGAGTTATCATGTAATGTGCAATCTTCATGATTTAATTTTACGCAGGCAAAATATCTTCAGCATTGGAGTATAGTTTAAAGTAGTGTTTCTCAACCTCAGCACCTTTAAGTTGGATTTCAGTTCCCAGAATTTCCCAGCCATGTTTAGGGAACATGGCTGGGGAATTTGGGAACTTAAATTCACACAGCTTATAGTTACTGAAGTTGAGAAACATTGCTTTAAAGAATGCATATGTCTGTATGTCTAAGTAACATTTAATCCCTTGAGAACAGCTGGCAACTGTTGTTTCCAAATTTTCTCCATTCACTTGTCAGTGAAATCACCTCAGCTTTCAAAGAATAATTTCCCGTTATTTACTGTAGCTGTTTCCCTGTATCTGAGCTATGCAATTTATTACACTCTCATTCACTCCTACAAATCTATTCTTGCCCACATTTAAGCATACCTCCTGATTCCAAAATGCACTGTTTGCCCTCTGAACCTCTTCCAGAAAGAATGTTGTATGACAGAGAAAACAGGAGGGCTACACCCCGTGCACTCAAATTAAAGGAACATGGAGCTTGAAGTGCAGTCTTATAATTCAAATGTAATGTATTTTCTCAAAGTGCCGCTCTATTGATATAGAGATTGCTATGTCTAAGGCCAATTTTGAAAATGGAAACAATGCAAGGATTCTTTAAGATGGTCTTTGTAAGAGTTGGATATCAAAGATTCATTTGATCTCAAAAACGGTGGCGGTGAGACATACACCTGATGGAAAGAATTCTGGTTCAGGAAAACTTAATGTATAAGTACAGATACCAGTGGCAATTATGTCTTTGGAATTTTTCTACTTTTATCAATCACAGCTGTAGAGGAATTCTGCTTATTTACAAATGGCGCCTCTCAAGTTCTGTTTTCAATTTTGATCAAGCTCCTATTCAGAAACTTAGAAATTTAGATAATGCCACCCAGAGCTTGAAAAGTAATTATTTTCTTGCACAGAGTTGGACAAATCAGTTATTATTTTCTCTGTTTCCTATTCCCCCTTTCATTTTATTCCAGTTCTGTGTTGCTTTGCCATTTGAAAAAATATTTCCACACAGGATTTTATTTTTATTTTTCATGTGCTTTTCTCCTTATATGCATATTTGGACACACATGTTGTTAAACTCCACAACATTTTATGTTTGTTCTTCCAAATATACATGTTTCCAAACTAAATATTTGCTTAGTATATATGTTGATATGTACAGCAGATTTCCCCATGTTTGACACTTTGTTATAGATTTTTTGAACTGTTGAACTGCATTACAGTTTTTGTCAGATATGCATTGCATTTGGAAAAGACAAATCATTTGTTCTTTTTAAAACATTTTCTTTAAAGATTTAACAGTAATAAAGAATAGGAAAAAATGAAGTAAAAAGCGCAAAGAGAAACAAAAAACCCCAAAAGAAATAAAAAAGGAGAAAAAGAGAAAAAGCAATAAAAAGTGATTTGCCATCTCCATCACAAATATGAACAAACATAATATTTTTCCACCCCTTCAAGGTTACATTCAAAGATCATTTATTTCCATAACCCACCTTACCCATTTGCAAATCCATAAATTGCTAATATTTCTAACCAGATGTTTGCAAGTGATAGATT
This sequence comes from Acrochordus granulatus, assembly GCA_032468055.1. Taxonomy (NCBI): domain Eukaryota; kingdom Metazoa; phylum Chordata; class Lepidosauria; order Squamata; family Acrochordidae; genus Acrochordus; species Acrochordus granulatus. Next base: position 34,415 of record JANHZU010006272.1, on the reverse strand, counting down.
ATTTATTCTGATTAAAAATAATCAGTGGGAGGCAGGGAGGTGTGGAAGATGTTAACCCCAATAATATTTCTTCCCTGTAAAACCCAGAAACACACAAATGCACAAAATACCAACCATCTAAGCAAACAACTCTTTCCACTGTGAAAATCCCTCATCTGTTATTGAAGACATGCCCCCAACTTTAGCTGAAGAACGGGCAGTCTATTTGTGTTGCAGTTTGCACCCATTTCTGGACAGACTGACAGGCTGCCTATCAATCATTTGGTGGGTAAAGGGTTGCCTATGAGCACCAGCAAATTCTGAAAGATGATGCTCTGCCACGATTATGCCAGAATAAGCTCCTGCGCATTTGTCCTCCGGTAAGAATGGGGCTCAAAGAGCACAGCCAGCACAGAATGAAGAACAGTCGTAAGGCTGTTGGGAACTGTAGTGTACCCATCAATGGAGGATCAAAGATTCCTCAGTCTTCTTTTCAAAGGCAGGGCAAGCGGGCAAGCCACTCACAGACACATAGCTTTGCTACAGAGCCACAGGGCTACAGTGAGTGTTCAAAGATCATGTGTGGCCTTAGCAACATCGCTTTCCTCTGGCACCTTTAATTTCTTTTCCCCAAGCCGCCAAAGAGATGCCACCCAAGCTGTTTAAAATAACCCATCTCTTACTTAGATTAAAGGTGGGGATATGCAGGTGAAGAACAGCAGGATGCAGAGACAATGTGTAATTCTTCTTGCTTGCCATTAAATCAGAGGGCTGCAGTTTCCTACATTTTAAGGGCTTTGCACAGTATGCTGAGGCCATATAGTATTCCATAAGTGCAAGGGCAAAAATCCATTCTGAGAGAGGCATTAAACCCTCCTTCATCTCCCAAAAAAGACAAAACAGAGGCACACAAAAATGATTATAAATTTGCACTAGATTCCTGGGCTTCCAAATTAAGAAGCAAGGGAAACTGGAGGAAAATAGGATGCTCACTTTCCTAACATTGCTTTCAGTAATGTTAAATTTAAAGTAATTTTCTGAAAATTTATTTTCATTATTTAAAGTAATATTCTGAAAATAACATTTACTGAAATTTTATACTGAAAAAATTACTGAAACAGGAACCAAAAAAAAATTAAAGAAGTATGAGAAGAATATTAAAATAATGCCAATAACCAAGCTGTATGCACCAGAGTGCCTATAATATTCTTGGAGAATTATCCTTACCTGTTAGGATTCTTTTTTTTTACTCTGATTATTGTAATTGTCTTTGCCTAATTGCTAAAGATTGTATGTTAATCTCTGATGCTGTTTGAGGCTGGATATGTTAACTTCTCAGGGTAGTGTTTTCCATCGGCCATCTGTTCACATTAAACAGCAAGTAAAGTGATTTACAATAGGAAAACATGCCAACATTAGTTGAATGGACAAAATTAAAAGGAATTAAACATATCATTTAAAAGGGGATGGGGAATTTTAAAATGCTTTGTGTTTGCTACATTGTGTCAAAAAAGCTAGCATTTAATAAGCAATCATGATTACATTAGAGAATTATGGTTATTATTCTCTTCCATACTCTGTTTATATGAGCAGCATATTATTCTGCTTTCCAAAGGCTCTCCAGGTGCTGTTGAAATTCTCATTCCCAACATTGCAGCCAGAAGGACCAATAATGAGTGATACTAAGAGTTGCAGTTCAGCAGCTGCTGCGGATACAAATCCCTTCGCCCTGTTTTAGGATGTGCATCACAATGGCGATTGAAAATAAGCTTAAGCATGGGCAATATTTTTTTAACAGGGACACTCTTTCTTGATGTGATGCATTGGGGGATGTAGCAAAAAAGATGGGTAGCTGTTTTAAAAAATGGGCAATCATGAATAGGCACACATAAATGTTCAATTGTTATAAATTTAACTCTTAATGGAGGTAGCTATATGAAAACGGGCAGCAGTGAAAACAAAATATTCAAATATTGAAAAATGATATGGTTTAAATTTAGCAGTGAATCTCACCACTGGTTTTCATCAGCAACTAGGAAGGGAGGGGTTTTTTTGGTAGCAAACTTATTTTTAAAGTCTTCATTGCACAAAATACAGCAGTAGAAGATATCAGTAAGAGTCTGTATCTATCTCTCTATCTATTTGTGCTTAATATTTCATTGAAAGTGCACAGTTTGATCTATAATGTACTCATATCTTCTCCCCAAATGAAAAAGACCTGCACAGGACAGAGATGATAATTTTTTAGTGTGAAACTTTTGATATCCTAGGATTGATTGATTTTTTCTACAGTTGATTGCTCAGTCTAGCAATCCACCCTCAAAAAATTAAAAATTAAAATAACCATAATAAACAATAGTAAAACAAGACACAGTGCCCTAAGGAATAGCTCCAACATCCCAACCCGTAGCAGCGGCAGTTTTTAAATTCGACAGTTGTACAAATGAAAAGACGAAGACTCATTTGCTAGAAGGTAATTGAAGATGCTGAGCTTCATTAAACTCCCTCTGTAATATAATCCTCACCAGTTCTGATAATTGGAAAAACTAAGAAGCTTTATATGAAGTCAAAATCATATATTTAAAAGCATTAAAACTGTGTCCTTGTGGGATCCACCATACTGAATGTAAGTGTGAGGCAAGCTATAACATTCATAAGCAAGAAACAGCCAACCAATTTTCATGCTAGGTTCTAACTCATGAAAAATGTTAATGGCCTCTTAAAAAATTGCTTATAGTCCTGGAATGCTAACGAAAGCTCAGGCAGGCCCTTGAATCAAACTTGGAGGTTGCTGACAAGTCTGATTCTGAAAGACATTAAAATGCTTTACGGTGAATGTCTTAATTTGCTAGGACAAGGCAGCTCAATTAATGGCAATTGCACATGTTTCTTCTTCTTTTTATTTGTAAAAATTGTCAAAGTTTAGTAGTCAATGCACAAGATAAAAAGGCCTGCAGGGTGATTATGAAGAGAAGCCTTTCGTTCCACAATATTCGGAGGGCATGTGAACCCAAAGATCTTACAAAAAAGTAGTCTTTGTGATAAAATCAGGGAATATTTTGATGTAAATTGCAACTGGGTATTTTAGTAATAGATAGAGTTGTGGAATCATAGAATATAAGGGTTAGAAGGGACTGTGAAAATTGTCTGGTCCAACCCTGTGCCTTGTGCAGGAATCCACCACTACAGCAAACACCACTACTGTACATCAACAAGCCTCTGTTTAAGCACCTTCCTCAGAGGATAGTCCACCAAAACACCACGTAACTTGTTTATTTTTGAAAATAATCTTACCATTAGAATTGTTTTCCTGAGTCCAAACAAAACCTACTTCCTTGTAATTTTAACCCAATTGTTTCATGTTGTATCTTCCAGAACAAGGCTATCTCATCTTCTACACGACAGCACTTCAGATGGTGAAGACCATGATCATGTCTCCCCACAAGCTTCTCTTCTCCAGGCTAACCATATGCAATGCCTCCAAATGTTCCTTATGGGTTTTTCCTACCAGCCCCTTATAATAATACTTATTATTATTAGTAGCTCTCCTCTCCATGTGGTTTGGCCATGTTCTTCTAAAAGAGGGTGCCCAGAAGTGGATACAGTGCTTTATGTGTGATCTGATCAATGAAGAATAGGAAGGAACAATGTTGATTTTTATCCTGTACTTCTGGAGTTGTTTGATGGAGTTGGATTTGCTTTTTATATAATTGCATCACACTGTTAGCTCATGTTCAGCTTGGGAAACCATCAAGATACTGAGTACACCTATGCCTTTTGTGGTACATGTGTACTAAACCATAAGCACTTCACCTGAGTAATTCCAGTCCAAATGCAGCTGTTGGCATTTCTTTCTGAAAACTAGTACAACCACAGATGAAGGGAGGGAAAAAGAGAAGCCATGTGACATGGCAGGCCTCAGGCTGTTTGTATTGTTTTCTGTACTTTATAGAACAGCTTCCTGCATTTACTGCAAAGAAAGGCAACTGTGACTTTAGAATAGCCTCATCTCTACAAAGGAGAAGTGACCGGTAAAGAATGATAAATCCAGACAATGTGGGATGTCAGTTTATGTATCTTTTTCTGCAGATACATGAGTACATATACATATACTGTGTGTACTATACTTCTCTGCCAAAAGCTGTCTAAAACAAATCTGGCATCCATGGAGGACCTGTATATTGAGAGGATCAAGAGAAAGTCAAAGAAGATACCTGCAGACCCTCTCACCCTGGACATAGTTTATTTGAACTTCCGCTTTCTGGATGGGGCTATAAAAAGGTAAAGCTTTCCCTGCCAGTCATGGCCGACTCTAGGGAGCGGTGCTCATCTCTGATTTCTAGCCAAAAAGGCAGCATTTGTCCGAAGACGCTTCTGTAGTCATGTGGCCAGCATGACCATGCTGAAGTGCACAGTTGCTGTGACCTTCCCACTGAGGTGGTACCTATTGATCTACTCGCATTTTTACATGCTTTTGAACAGCTTGGTTGGCAGGAACTGCGGCAGACAATGGGAGCTCACCTTGTTGCATGGGAGCACTTGGCTCTCAAACTTGGGCTGCCAACCTTCCAGCTGACAAGCCCAGCATCTTAACCACTTGTGCCCCCTAGGGTACAATGTATAAGGTATTACACACCAAAACAACCAGAGCATCTTAACCACTTGTGCCCCCTAGGGTACAATGTATAAGGTATTACACACCAAAACAGAGGGACAGTTTTTCCCCCGTGCCATCATTCAGCTGAATACTTGATTCATGCTATATGACAGGACACAAAGTACAAAGAATTCTAAATTAACCCAGA
>JANHZU010006272.1:17353-29531 GCA_032468055.1 Acrochordus granulatus | reverse complement strand
ATGACTTAATTCTCCATTAAATCCAAAAATCACTAAAGAGTGAGGAGCAATATAAACAGATATTGAAGGGTAGTTAATTTGAAGAAAGGTGGTCCAATTTATTTAAATACACAAAGTATAAGTACACTTCTCTGTTTCTCAATTAACATGTATAAATATGATTGATTGCATTAATCAAAGAAAAAGGCAGAGCAAACTAAATTGAGCAAATATGGACTAGTTTTGTTTTGATAACAGTTTTGCACATTTCTTACTCTCCATAGTTAGATGGAGACTTATTTTGTCTGGTGCATATGGCAGTTGAAATCAGCACATCTGGCACACAGAGAAAGTTAGTGTAGTTGAGGTAAAAATCTCAGTAATGCACACCATGTCTTTTCTCCAAGGAATCCCTTCTCATCCCTATGGATAGTGTGTGTCTTCCTCAATCTCGGGCCTTCTGTCCATGTTCCTAGCACTGCACTCACAACACTACATGTATCATTACTGCTGACTTCTGGTCCTTGTCTACTACCATGATATCTGGCTGACTGGTCAATACCTGCCTGTCTGTCTGGATCTGGAAGTTCCATAGAATCTTAGCCCTGTTATTCACCATGGCCAGAATCTATTATCTGCACTTGGGAGAGTCTCGCCCATATGTTAGCATACAGTTTGATATCATTCATGTGGAGGAGATGGTTGATGGTAATTCCATTCTTGAGCTTGTATCCATGTCTAGTTATTGTGATTATCTGGCTGAACAGAGAACAGTAGAAAGAAGCAAGAATAGTGCATCATCTTGGTATATAATACTTGATGACCACTTGTGTGACCTATCTTGAGCTGATCCCTAGTGGGGGGGAATCAAAAAATACAAAGACCTGCAAATAGAAGCAGAACAACTGTGGCACAAGAAAGCAGATATAGTACCAATAGTAATAAGCCCTTTGGGTGCAATCCCAAAACATCTGGAGTACCACTTGAACATTTTTGGCATTGACAAACTCACAATCAGTCCTTTGCCAAAGATAGCTGTACTTGGAACAGTTTGCAACCTGTGATGATACCTCTAAACTATCAAACAACATCTGCCTATCTCAAATCCTTGGGAAGGACCCAATAGTTGGATAAAAATGCCAAACACAGTCTAAAGATCTGGCCGACTGTGCAACCAACCATAATGGAACCATATAGTAGTCTCTTAATTCCCACTAAACTGGGACTAAACTGAACAAACTATAAATGTTTGAGGTCATATATTGCCCTAAGCTATAACACATGTCTTAAAACCCAAGAGAAGCATTATCACTGGATTTATATCATGTGCTAAGTCAAGTTTTGGTCTTAGAGTCATACATGTACTTTGTTATTATAGTACAAGTTTCTCACATCCTATCCTATATTAAGTTTGTTATTTAATTCTACCATGTCCTCTTTGAATTATCCAATATCCATTTTCTCAAAAAGACAATTTATAGACAATTATAACAAGCCACAATTATGTTAAATAATGGCACATGTGTTATGATATCATCACACAACTAGCATATTTGGGTAATGACTTAAATTAAATTATGTTTTCACATTTTTCACTGTTAAAAGTCTGTCTTCAAAAAAACAGCTGATTCCAGCCACTGAGAGAAATAACCACAGATTCTCTGAGCTTTAGTTTTATAATCCTTACAGGATACTCAACAACATCATTGGGAGCATGGCCATTTGCATAGTTAGAAACCCCAGTTGTACCAATTGGGCTGACTAATAACCACTTATTAATTTAGAAATCATTCAATTATATTCTTATACAACTCAGTCTGTTTTTATCTTGCCATGTTGAGTTATATATATCAGTGTTTCTCAACTTTGGCAATTTTAGGATGTATGGATTTCAACCTCCAGAATTCCCTAGCCAGCCATGCAGTCTTGGCAGTGTGGCAGTACCCGGTCAGTACTAAACTTCTGATTGACTGTGTGACCAATCATCATCATCATCATTTTTTTTTGAAATACCAAAAGGCCAAGAAAAAAATACTACAGTCCTCCCCATCCTCCAACCATAAAACCATTAACACTACAGTCTCAAATACACCTTTCTCTGTACCTCAAGAAATGAATTTTAAGACATTTTATTATATTATAATTATGCAGAGATCCTTAGTCAGAAATAAACCCAGGGAGAAATGTACCAGTATAGTTGAAATTAGCTGATTGAGTTCTAAGTGAAATATGTTGTTATATAGATATTTCATATTTTTGAAACTGCTAGCAGCTGTACTCCTATCTATTAGAATGAAGCAGCAACAATTTCATAATTATAAAAAAATTGCTCCAAATGGAGGTTTAACTAAAGGAGATAGATAATCGATACATTCTGTATTTGAACGCTGTTATGATAAGTAGACGTGGTGCTCTGTTAAGTGTCTCACAGCAGGAAAGAGGAGAAATAGAGGCAATGCATTGTGATTTTCAGCTGAAGTGAAGAAGGGATAAAAGCATTATTCTCCTTTCCATCTCTATATCCAACTTTAATTATCAGCCATTTTTCAAGATACTTTGTTCAAGGAAGTATGCAGTTTTCAAGGAATGATATAATCCTATGGATGCTCCTCATCACAATGCTGAACTATTCCGTAATTTTGTACAGTTTAATTGATTTAACAAACAGCATCCATCTTTAATGAGATGATTGCTTATCCAATTATCCTGTGACAATTGATATTCTTTTATTAAAAAGTAATAGGAAGCTATTTCAGCCACAGCCCAGGCTGATTGGGCGGATATCAATTTCTTGTAGAGTTCGGAACCCAGGTATTGTCTGGCTTCATAGGCAGAGCCAAGCAGATGGTCCCTGACTTCTACACACTGTGCCTACACCTAGCGTATCCGTAAATTTCTAGGTTGGGGGTGTGACTGAGCTTGTACATTCTTTATGTTAATTTGTTATTGATGAGTTTGTTTTTACCCCAACTTCATTTCATACATGTATCAGAATAGTTCACATCTCATCCATACCAACTTTTATTGATGTACATCCATACCACAAATCCAGGAGAACTGATTTCTTTTGGGCATGGTTATAACCATTTCTTCTTCAGATTAGAGATTGTCCACAGCAGCTGGGAACTAAGTGGTTTTGAGCAGGAACTCTTGAGTCTGAAGCTGCCTACATCTCCCTCCAAGAAGCCCCATTCTAGATTGCTGGTTCTCCTGCAGCAATCTCAAGAAGAAACCTATAATCTTGAAGAGCGTTAAGAGGAAGAAAGCTAAAAATTCATTGCTTCTCCCACCAGCCTATCTGGCAGTCCTATTCCAGATTACTGGTTCACTGCTGCTTTACAAGTAGAAATATAATAGGGAAATGACGAGTGAGAGTCTTCACAGACAATAGGGAAATGTCCATTTCTTCCCTACTATATAAGGAGCTCAGCCAAGGTGGAGGGGGAGCAGCATTCTATTATAAGAAATGGAAGCAAAGGGCAAGTTATCTATGTCTGCTTTAAGCAGAAATCAAGACTCACACGAGTCAAAGTTTATTTTTAATGATTACATGCACAGAAACATGTATGAGTTTTTCAGTAATAAAACTTAAATATTATATTGCTGCTTTCTTCTAGATTTTTTTTAAACTTCTAAGATGAGGGATGGAAAGCATGCAATCTCCCATCCAAATACTAACCATGTCTGACTATGTTTAGTTTTTTTTGTTAGATCAGCTGAGGTCAGATGGGTGCTGCCACTTGCAATCTGCAATTATGGGAAGAAGAATTTATTCTCTCCAGAGATTTTTTAATACTTTGAATAAACTATTCCTGATGTTTGTTTTTAAAGGAATAGAAATACTGAAATAATTTAAGAGCTAATCTGACAAATATGAAGATAATCACCCCATGTGCAAGAATTTAGCTTTGTGGAACTGTGTTGACTAGAGGTATCAGATCCAGGCTGCAAAAATCTCAGTAGCTACTACATGGTAGCATAGAAAACTCTTTGCTGTAATCTTGTGGTCTTGAGTATTTTTGCATCCAGATCTGATAACTATAATTCTGACCTCCACAGAGCTACATTCTCTCTATTCAATGTGTTTAGCCTATGTGTAAAGGAACTGTCAACATGTTCAAAGGTATCCATCTTTTTGAATTAAATATGAATTCTAATGACCATCATTTATAATTTTGAATAGGATTATTATTCACTGTTGCTCCTGTGTAATATAGAGTGTAACCATTTTACAATGACCATTGCTGATTGACAATTATGTTAATAAATAAACATCACTACCTTTCTCCTGCCCATGACCTCAAAATTACTTTGCATTTCAACTCTGTCCCTTAATTCTTTTTTATTCTTTTTTATTTTATTATGCAAAACAGAAAAAGGAAAAAACAAACAAAAAACAACTCTGTCCTCCTAATTCTTGACCTTGCTACACTGAGTTGCACTGAATTAAATAGTACCAGCTGCTTGGTACTTTATATGCTAAGACTGGGGACTAAATAGATCAGGCAGATACACACATGATTTTTGATGCATGGTACCTACTCATGTGAGGCACGGTGGCGCAAGCGGTTCAGAGCTCAGCTAGCTGGCTGGCTGGAAGGTCGGCGGCCCGAGTTCAAGACCTGGCATTGACGTGCAGTAGGGTGAGTTCCTGCTGTTCTGCCTTAGCTCCCGCCAACCTAGTGGTTCAAAAGCATGCAAATACTTAATAATTAGGTACTGTCTCTTCCGGTGGGAAAGGTAACAGTGTCTGTGCGCCTTTGATGTTTAATTATGCTGGCCACATGACCACAGAAGTGTCCTCAGACAAATGCTGGTTCTCCAACTTTGAAACGGGGATGAGCACCGCATCCTAGAGTCGATCACAATTGGCAGGATAACCTTTACCTTTACCTACCCATGTAATCTCACTCCCCATCCTCATATCTGTGAAACTAACCAAATAATACTGTATATAATATTCCCAAAAAGTGCATTGGAAGGGTGAAGTTATAAATAGGAAAGAGTGGGAGGAAAGAGGCTGTTTAATTTTTTCTCTAACTTTTTTTTAAACTCATCCCAGCTTTGCTGGCACTTTCTCCCTGTTGGAACAAGTCATATCTGCATCCTGTGAGATTTAGAAATAAACTAATATTGATAAAATAAAAATATAAATAAGAACAAAAAAAAATGAAGGCCTTCAACAACAAAAAGATGAAGGCCTTCCTTCCTTCCTTCCTTCCTTCCTTCCTCCCTCCCTCAAAATTTCCATTTAAAAATGTTTTACTTCTTTTTGAAAAAGCCAAACAGGATTTTGTTACTTCTAGTCATGTGCCATTTAATTCAACTGATGAATTGCAAACAGTGTCTGCAAACTTTCTCAGCTCATTGACTATTATGGTGCTTTGAGTTCATTAACTGTAACTAAAATGAATATATGAGATTCTTTAAGTTTTCCATGTTCTTGAATTCTATAGAAGAGGAATTCTACCCCACAGGCTAAAGTAGATATGTGTTTGTGTGTACATGCACACATTGACAATGGGAAAGGTGGAGAATAATGTGGTTCATTGTCACCCCACTTTCTAAGAAAAAGGATATGGAGTACCTGATAACTTGGTTCTGAATAGTTTATGTGGCAAAAGCCTAAACCCCAAGAGACATCACTTCTGTCATTTAATATATTATTGCTACTGTTCTTTGAGACAAATGTGACTTTGTGTCACATTACACAAATAGATCTACATGTAGTTTTTTTGGCAACATTTTGGCTGACCAGCATCTTCTTTCTTAGGACTGCTGACTTCATGCCTAAGGGAGGATTAGAAATCAGGTTTCATTGCTCTGAGTCCACTACCTTTAACCACTACACCAAACTGGCTCTCTCCCACTGGAAAAGGAAAATACAGGACCTAAGGCTAGTTCTCCAGGAGGAAATCTCTTCATGACATGGGGTATACACATGCCCAGTCCATGAGTGCACACGGAGGAAGATCTGTAGCTGTTTACCTCCATTCAGACAGACCAGCTTTCCACCATTTAAGAGCTCATTAATAGCAAAATAAATATTTACAGAATTGGAAATGGCATTGATTAGCTATAAGTATAGATGATATAGATCTAGGCGTGTATTTATAGCCATCTATCTCAGTAACTCCAATTTTACAACTTTGTCTCTGTCTTCATACTTTGTATATAGCCTGTTCTTCAAGGGACAAAGTTTTGTTCATTTTTTCTGCTGATTAATCATGTGCAATATTCCTTTGCTATTGCTTTCAGAACCCATCTATAGCCACCGTCTAATGTTAGCTGAGAAACCTTGAACTTTTGTAAAGGCTGAGTAAACAGAACGATATGAAATTTGGGAGATGATTCATATCACTAGTTACCAAAACAATTTCCTCCTCTGTGTGTGCCCCACAAATATATAGAGAACCACTTTTCCTTCATTTCTTTATTGTTGCAGCAGCAATGATGTATATCATCTTCATTATCGTAAAGCAGATCTTAGTTACCTTTGCAAAGCAAAACCCCTGACAAATGAGGACATTCTTGCCATTCATCAAATCCAAGTATGAGCCAAACAGGACCTGCTTGCTTTGTGCCCATGACCTGCCTCCTAGAGAATTATTGAACCTGTTCAAGATGGGGCATTTTCTTCAAAGGAAAATGAAATGGAGCAAAGGTGCTAGACAATCAGAAGTCTGATTTAAGCTGGATTTTATCCAATTACTGGATAAAGACATTGTGTTTGAATGAAACATTGGAAAGCTGAATTTTTCCCAGGACTAGGATTGAAATGTGCCTATGACCGAGAGAGAGAAATGTAGAGACACTGAAGAAATCTGTAGTGGGAAGTGGTATAAGCAGAAAACATTGCAGCATCAATCGGCATTTGATGGAAGGAAAGGCAGGCTTGGAACACATTCAGACTTCTGAGATTCTTTCCATTCCTTCCATTCTGTCTAACCACCTATATCTCCTTCTTTCCTTGTTCAAGCCTCTCCAAAACTGGAGAAAATAGTCATCAGATTGTGTGCCCCATTCTTTTCCCCCAAGCTCTCCACACATTGGTTTAAACAGCTAAAGCTCTGATGCTGTAAATAAGATTTTCAGAACAGTTGACAGGTATGCTTGGTCTCACTTAGAGACCCTTTCACCCCACTAGTAGTATACATACTACCTCTTCAGAACCACTGTTCTAGAGGATCTGAGAGGAACCATCAGAAGAGTTGTGCTATTGACCATTTAAAAATCTCATGTGGCTTTGGGCCTTTGGAAAGAATCAAAGTCTGCAGCTTTAGTTTAGCTGCAACCCTCAGCTTGGTTTGCAATGAAAAAGGCCTAGCTCTTCAGTGAGCTGGCTTTCCTGCATTTCTAGGGCCGCCAAGCACCAAATCACCAACGTTCTTCACCAAAAACCTTAAGACCTAAGATAGCCAGATGTGTGTGCTCCTATCCTTGAAACTCATCCCACTACCCTTTCCATTCAAGCAAGCAATTTGTGGGTTTTTTGTTTTTGTTTTTTGAGTGGCTGCATGGGAATTGTAGCACTGTATGTTGTAATGATCTGTGACTGTGGAGGAAAGTTGGGTCCACTAAGCAAAATTTGTCCAATTCATACCCAAACTGATGAAGGGGTATGGCAGGGTGCATGCGATATTCAACAGTCTTTTGCAAACGTTTGTCTTCTAATCATCAATATATGATATTTATATACAAATTATGCATGGTTCAGTGGCTTAATTGTAAAGCAATTATAAATCTGACATTCAGTCATGATTATTCATCAGGAGGACAAATTCACTATGACTCTAAGCCCTCACATGAGCAATAAATTTGACCATAGCACTTGACCTAATTTCAAAACAGTCTCTAAAATATGTATTGCATATGAAGCTGTAGCAAAATTTTCAATCCATTTTTGAACAATATGTGCAGATAAACTTGAATCTATTTTTTATAAAGACTCACTGAAATCCTAACATTTATTGCATCTATAGTCCTCTAATTGTCATGATCTCTTCCAAATTGTTTAAATTATTATACAGCAATAGGTATTTATTTTAAAAAATACAACAAAGATGTGCTATTAGGACATGACATTTATTTTAATTCATTCTCAGATTTCTTTCAGACTTAACATCTGAAAGGGAAAATATATTATATGAGCACTGATAACTAGTCCCAAGTCTAAACCACAATTTTAGGAGGTCTCTTAGCAATATTTATAATTTGATATTAAAACCTGTTACATTAAAAAAGAAAATACTTTCTATACTTTCTAATTTTTAATAAGAATTGTACTAGTCTTTATTTGTATGTTAATATGTACAAATAAAATATATGCCTTTTGTTTAAAAAAAAGGCAGTTTAACTTTTGGGGGGTCAGTCCCCATTTGCTCTATTCATTGACAGCAATCTTATAGACACCTTTTATGCATCAAACCTTTTCAAACATAGGGTGACTTTCATGCACATTTCAAGTACCCAATAATCAAGATTTTTTTCACAATTTCCTGGGGACAAATTAATTTGCATTTTAACCTTCCACATTAATCAAAATTAATCAAAATAAGTTGGTAAATGGAGCTTCACTTGTCAAATCTATCTAAACTGTTCCCACAGCTGTTAGATTAATGATAGAAATAAGAGAAACCGAAAAGAGAAGGGAGATACCTTTTCATTTCAGAGCCTCAAGGACAGTATTTCTCACCTGTCTAGGTTTTTCTGCATGATAGCTATAGCTTTTTTAAAATGAATAAATGCTTTCTCCTTCTGGCTACATCTCATCTCTAGAGTTGACATGAACATTTTATATTACATTCCAGAATTCTTTCATTAGAGACCTAATAAAGGTCTTCAAGGGTTGGCATTCTTGGGCTGTTGCCAAAGCCTGTGCTCAGCGGTTTGTAGACCCCTCTGCCCTTGATTCTCTTTCCTGCCTGAGGATGCTTTTTCACCTGCCTGGCTGAATGAGGAGAAAGAAAGAAAAGGGAGAGAAATTTTGCATGCCTTGCTTAATCTCCAACCGAGGATCACCATTGACTGGGCTGACGGGAAAAGGCAGCTGGGTCAATTTATAGAGAGCTGCTTGCCTGAAAATCTTTCCTGAAGTCCTAACTTGGACCTGGTGCTGGTTTTCAAGATGCTGATCAGCACTACCTGTACTTTCAGGGGCTCTGTTTTCAGAAGCAACAGCCGTGGTGCTTCTCAACATAACAAGAGCTCCTTTATGTATCGGCCCTCTTTCTCGTTGTAAGAGTAAAGAATAATCGGGAGAGTGCTGTTTGTTACCTGACCCCTTTCAGACATGCTGTGAAACATTTCACTCTTCTCAGTTTAATTCTGAGACTGGGTTTGAAATTTTCTCTTAATTTCTAGTCCTGCCATGGTGTCTATGCAGAATTTCATCTGAGTTCAAAACCCAGGCTGCATCTCATCCTAACTCTGAAATGACTTTTTGTTTCACTTTTCAAAAATGGACTAATCGGTCTATGCTTTCTAAAAGTGGAACTGTGATGCAAGGCCTTCTCTGACTCATTCAATGGGATATGACTACCTTTTCCCAGCAGCAGCTCAGCCCTTCCTGTTTTATTCATCCAATCTTCTTATAACTACGTGCTGATTTTATTGTTCTTCATCTTACATAGATCATATTATTTCAGTATCATATGTGTGGAAATGTAGATTGCAGTTTCAAGTTGAGTTTTAAAATATTACTTTCAATTTATTCCTTTGTATATTTTTCTGAGGAACTTTTCTGACCAGCATGGGCTCCATAAAGGAAACTGATGGAAACTGATCTCCATATATCCATATCCATTTATATATCTGAAAAGAGGAATGAAAAGTTTCCTATAATTATAAGTCTTTTTTTCTCCCTTGGAACTACACCACAAAAGAAGCTTTCCTATATCTGTCCTTAATGCCAGTCCATGCCGACTATTTACTGTATTCCATAATTTTCTCTGGATCTATCTATAATCCTTCAGTGATTAATTAGAGCTTCTAATGGTAATTGAAATATGTTTCTGGAATTCCACATCCTTTCAATAATCATATCAAGCAAGATCACTTCATTCATCAGAATGAAGAAGCTTTAAAAATGAATAAGGGATATAAGAAAGGATTAGATTATTTAAATTATAATTTTCAAAACAGATTCAATTAGATTTGTATTCATATATATATCAGCCTAATGTAACTGGCAGAAGAATGACATATTTCTCTTACAAAGAGAATAAAAATGCGAAAAATGAGTGGCATTTATTAACTTTCACCATACTAAACAGGTGCTCTAATTCTGAGGTATGTGTCTTACACAGAGGCATTAATTCCCAATTAGCATTTGGCACACCTTGTTTGCAAAACTGACATATTGCTTTGCTTAACAGGAGAGGACAAAATGCATGCATTATGCATTCTCATGAAGAGTAAACTCGAGTCTGTGCACTTGCTTATTTTACTTTCTTTTATCTTCTCATTTTCATTTATTAGGAGAACTTGTCAGGCAGTGTGCTAGATAATATATTTCCAGAAATCCATTAAGCTGAACATTTATAATAGACTTATCTTACCACTCTTCAGTTCTTTTGGTCAAAGTCCTCACTTGTGCCTCTGCTGTGGTAGTGTGATGCCAATTGCAAGAAAACTGGAAATGTAAAAGACCTGTATCCATCCATTTACTTCAGCAAGAATCAGCAGGAGAGTCATACATTTAAGAACAGCTAAAAGACATTGAATCCACCTCTTTGACTTGCAGATCTATTATTTAAGAAGGTCTGTAGCAACGAATCATATTGGTTGCCATACCTCTGCACTAATGTGCTCACCTTACACTTAACAGTGGTAAAAGCTGAAGGCAACAGCTTTTGTTTCAAAAGTCTGCAGGGGAAGGAACAAAGCACACATTTTAATAGAGGCTGAGAGTTTCCACACACATTGATGCATATATTTCACATACCAGGTTGCAAGATGGACAGTGCCTTGGGATTCCTCTTCTCTTCCTATGCTCCAAGCAAAATATAAGATAATTAAAAATTTCAAATGCTATTGAAATCAGGATGTAGATATTATTTTCCCTATCAAATATATTGTTTGAAGTGCCCACTGGTATACAATACAGGGATCTGCCAGTAAATGCCTACTATTGAGAGCAGGTTGGTTAACTACCACCATCTGGAAATACCTACACTATGTAGTATAGTATACAACTTAAGTATACCTGCAGAGAATTACTTTGTAAGTACATAAAGTGAAATTAAAATGGGTAATATAAATGAAGGATATTACTGCACTTCCAAGCTTTATAATATGTTTTAACAAGTTTTGTTTTATGAATAATATTTACAATTTAATTAAATATTAAATAGAGTAATATTTACTAGTTATCTAATATTAATTTCATTCTTGAATAATGTTATATTATGCTTTTTCATTATCTCTTAGGGAGGTTTAATTGTAATGTTGTATGATTTAGGACTGATATACTAATGTATATTGGTACTGTATATGCCCATGTGCCTCCTCAGGAAGGAATCACAAAACCCAACCACTTTGGACAACTTGCAACCTGTCTTCAACCTTCATTTTTTAGGGAAGGTGGTTGCCTTGAAACTTCTCAGAGCTCTGGGTCATACATTATATGGACCTCTTACAGCCTCCCATGGAGGGTCTGGGGCTAAAATGGCATTAGTAGTATTTGGGGATGACTTCTGGAAGGAATAGAATGGGGATGGTTTGTCTATCCTTGCTCTCCCTGATTTCTCAGCAGCTTTCAGTATCATTGATCAAGGTATCCAGTATCAAGGACAAGGACTTGGGGCAGTGTATTCTGATTCTCATCTTTTCTCCAAGGTCAGTTCCAGTCCATAATTATGGGGTGGGCAAGTCTGTCCATGGCCCCTCCTGTATGGGGTATCTCACATAACTCTTCCCATTTCTGTTTTCATGGAATTGCTGAGTGAGATCATTCAACAATAAGGGGTGAGGTATCATCACTATACTGATTATATTCAGCTATATTTCTCCACCCTGATTGACCAAGTGATGCTATGGAGATTCTGTCTCAGTGTCTAGATTCTGTGGGGGCCTGGGTAGGGAAGAGAAGTCTTCGGTGAAACTCTAGCAAAATAATTTTAATAGAAGCTGAGAGTTTCCACACACATCAATGCATATATTGCAAGTTGAACTGTATCTTGGGATTCCTCTTCTTCCA
>JANHZU010006272.1:0-10395 GCA_032468055.1 Acrochordus granulatus | reverse complement strand
TCTGACTTTCCATTGTTTCCTATGGGAAACTGCGTTTCTCTTTACGAGCATTTCATGCTAAGAGCGTTCTTCCAGAACGGATTAATCTCATCTTGTGAGGCACCACTGTATATGCTTAACCTCACTTGAATATAACCTTCATATATGAGCAGAATCATAAAAGTTCCTGTTTATCTTAAAATATAATACTCTTGCCTTTCTACATTTTATTAACCATACTTACTCTTTTTTACATGCATGCAGATGGTTGTTCACCTCTGAGACTTAATTCTTTAAAATAATTCTTTATATAGTTTTATTTATTTAATTGCTAATTTAATTAAAGATGTTAGTTTTCTATTTTGGAAGAACATAAGGCTTTAGAGTGATTAAGAATCAACACAGTGATATGCTTTTTCTTAAACTCTTATTTTTCAAAGCAAACATAAAATAAACATGGAAAAAATTCAAAACTTCAAAAAGGAATGTGTAATTGAAGCATAGTGTTTCTCAACCTAGGCAACTTTATGCTGTGTGGACTTCAGCATGCTGACTGGGGGATTCTGGGAGCTGAAGTTCACACAACTTAAAGTGGCTAAGATTGAGAAACACAGCTGTAGTGTATTGATCAGGGGCAAGCATATTCAAAATGTACAACATAAGGAAAAAATCAAATGCAAATGGACCAAGGAAACAAGCTATCTTCTTGGATGGGGAACATCAGCTTCATAACTGAAGGGAGAGGTCTACCTTTTCTGGATGTATTTGCATTTATTTTTGATGTCAGGATCTACCAATATAAATATACCTATGCCTTATACATTTTAGTATCCCACATTTTCATACAATTATATTAAATGATAAATATGCAATACAAAAAATCTGTTGCAAAAATTATGTCAAAATGAAATGCTTGGGATGAATCCAATGTTTTTAACCAGGTTTCAGAACAACTGTTAAGTAGGCTACAGAGGAGCCTACTCTTTAAAGGAGAGCATTGCTTAACTATTGCAAAATACTTATAGGAATTCAAGCGTCTTGAATATTACATCCCTGATAAAAGTCTTGGGAAAGTAAGTCACTTCTAATGCATGGGCAACAAATGATTTAAGACTTTAAGGCTAAGTATCAGCACACTGAAATGGGTTTGGCCGAATTTTAATTGGCAGCCCTATGTAGGATGCATTCCCATAGCAGCTGGACCATTACAAGAGCAAAGGTCATAATCACAAAACCTGTTTGCACAGGTCACAACTAGGAAACATGTTAAAACCTGTGAAAGCACTCTGTGAGGTCCCAGGTCCATCCGTTTTTCTTGACTCCCTTTTTCCTTTTCTAGTTACTAAGAATGAACTGTCAAGATATCAAGGGAAAGGATTTCTTTTGGCAAAGCTCCTTCATTTCTTGAAACTTTTTGTAAGGCTTCTGTATTTCTCACATGTCATGGGCTGCTAGTGTAATCAGAGATTTTTTTCTGTAATAATTTGAACCCAGAGAAAAAGTTTCAATGGAAGAAGGGATGTTTTTTAACAGGATATATTATTCGCTCTAACCTAGGTATGGTGCTCTACCAATCCTTCCAAGATTGTTAAGTTACCAAGCACCTGAGAAAGGCGTGGTTGAGATGCTCAGCTTGATGGCTGGAAGACCATCAAGGCTTGAGACCCAGTGCTGCCATGCAACAGGGTGAATTCCTGTTGTTAGCTTCAGCTCCTGCCAAGCTAGCAGTCCGAAAGCATGCAAATGCAAGTACATAAAGAGGTACCGCCTACTTCAGTGGGAAAAATAACAGCATCCAGACATCTAGTCATGCTGGCCTCATAACTATGGAAGCGTCTTCAGATGAATCCTGCCTCTTCGGCTTGGAAACAGAGATGAGCAGCACCCCCTAGAGTTGGTCACGACTGACAGGGAAACCTTTCTACTTAAGCACTTGAGTGTTTGGAACTGGATCATGAGTTGGCAGGACTCTTGGAGGTCTTTTAGTCCAAGCTCCTGCCCAGTACAGGTATCCTCATACCATCCCAGACAAACGGCTATCCAGTCTTTTCTTGAAAACTTCTAGTGATGGAGCACCGACAACTTCAGGAGGCCTACCTGTTCCATTTCTTAATAGCTCACATAGTCAGAAAAAGTTTGAATCTTTCATAGTAAAGCTTCCACTCTTTGGTTCTTGTCTTGCCATCAGGTGCTAGGGAGAAGAAATCTATTCCCTCTTCTTCATGAATAGGAAGACTATTATCATGTCTCCCTTTAGCTTTCTCTTCTTTAAGTTAAACATACCAGGTTCCTTTAACTGCTGTTCATAGGATGCAGCCTCCAAGCCCTTCCCATCTTTATAGCTTTTCTCTGCACTCTTCCCAGTTCTTCAGCATCCTGGATAACTCACATAAATCCAGAACATATAAATGTAGAGCATTTTATTAGTAAAGTCTCATCAGCAAAGGAAATATTAAATGAAATTTGATTTTGAACAAGAACAACATAAACATTATTTGTAATGGCTCACACTTCAGTTCTCATTCTCTACTCTTAATTTGGAGTTCTAAAACAATCGCTACCTTCTCATCCGCACCAAGAATAATGGATTTGCCTGAAGAAACAGCTGAAGGTTAGGGAAGGAACTTCATCTAATGAATGTTATTATAACAGCTTACTAACATCTGGCAATTTCTTTGTCAGTTTGGGGGAAAATGAGATAAACAATTAAGTGTGAAAAATAAAACGTATGGATTTATTCATCTAGGTAGTGAGATTTTGGGACATAGTATCTATAAATGTAAACTTTAATGACTAAAGATATTCATCCATTATTTAGGATAGACTATGGCTGCCACTTTTTTTTTCCCTTACAGACCCTTCGTATTTAACAACAGCTGCTCCTACTGTCCTATCTGCGTCGAAAAGAGTTCTGCTGTTCAGCTCAAGCTACGTATGAATTCAGGGAATTTTGTGAAATGCTATAGGTTTTAGGGATGAGGAAATTTCATAAATATGCACAGATTATTAAGCAGTAGCTTAGCTGAGCCTTATACCAGATAATGGGTAGCAATGGCATTTGCTGATGAGCATTTATGCCGGCTTCATAAATACACAATAACTTTCTTGAATACATCAACCTGTTAGAAGTCCAAAGCAAACATTTGGACATTGCTTTTTTGGAGACAGAGTACAATGGTGGATGGGATATTCTGTGTTGGAAAAGCTAATTCATTGCCCAAAATTTTAAATCAAACAAACTTGACTTCTGTATAATATGTTCCTCTGTATCCCAGGTTACTAGTGTATTTAGGACATCCATGAAATCTGGCTGTGTGACCTTGGGACAGTCACTCTCTCTCAGTTCAAATCACCTTACAGAGTTGTTGTTGTAGGGAAAATAGGAAGAAGGTGTCTTGGACCTTTTCACTGCCTTGAGTTATTTGTAAAAATAATAAAGCAGAATATAAATACATACATGCATACCTACTCCATCCTACTAGTGTGTGCATGTCTTCAATTTGTGCAATACTTCACTGTACAATTGTACAATGTCTAGAGTCTCTTTCTGAGGGAGATGGGTAGTTTAAAAATGTGAAAAATAAATAATTTCTGCAGTGCTCTTGATTTTAGAACTGGTTCTTAGGGTTGAGAGAAAGTGAGTAGCCCAAGGTCATCCATCTGGCTATGTGCCTAAGGTGGGCCTAGACCTCACAGACTTCTAGTTTCTAGCTTGATGCCTTAACCTGCACACCAGACAGGCTCTCCATTTTAAACAGGCCCTTTAAAATAGAGATGCACACCTCAGGATTATGTCTGACTCACCAAAGGTTTGATTTCATTCACAGAGTCTATCAAAATTGCTACCAAATTTATAATGTGTCAAAAGTAGTTAAATGCATGGGCAGTAATCATATTAATAATGTTTACTTTATTTAATATTTATTCCATATAAATGCAAATTAAATTAATTTTTAAAAATTGTTTTTATCTAGCTATTTCTCTAGATTATCCTTTTTCCTTTCTTCAGTATAACTGTTGAAATACCATTGAAAAGCTAAGGTTGGTTTTCTACCCCAAGTTGTGCACCTCTGCTCTAAGACAAAACAGTAAACCTTAAATTATCAGACTTCAGGTGAAGTGGATAACAACTGTTCACCTTTTTGCATCAATTAAAGCCAATTCATCACTTAGTGGACATTTCCATGTACAGTAACAGATAAACCTTCCCACCCATGCCCAATTAATCCATTAAATCAAAGTTTAGTATAATGCATTAGATATAATATTACAATCTGATTTATTTGCAACAAGTAAGCTTTCTTTGGTCTGATGTTACATTTGAACTCTCAACTTATAGAGTCTTGCTAAATAGAAGAAAAAATAAAAATTAAACAGTAAAGATAATAGTTTTTACTTAATTGGCTAAAATGATGTGTAGATCTGAAAAATTATAGAATTGTTATTATTTGCAATATTAAATGAAGGATTTGAAACCTCTTCTTATTACTATGGCAGACAACAAAACAATGTTTCATTGGGGTACTGAAGCCTATTAGCCAGTTTAGGTGGATGAAAGTTATATTGTTAAAGTATTGTATAAATAAATGTGTATAAAAATTGAAAGTAATGAAGCAAAGACACATCCTTGTTCTACTGTCTGTGCTGTTCTGACCAAATCCTTTATTTGCTCTTGGGAATCAGATTTAATCCTCAAATCAGTGTAATAAAGTTTATATATCAGTAATAGTAATCTTTTATCAATATTGGTTTATTCTATCACCTCTCTAAATACAGAATCAAAGACAAGCTTAAGTTCTACAAAACTTGTGTAAGTAGACTTTTAGATCCATAAACATATTTTTCTACTTAGCATTGTAATTTCATTGCCTGCTCTATAGTATTGAAATCCCACTTGTCCTCTTGATAGTATATTAATTTATTTATTAATCATAAAAATTTATTGAATAGATGCTTTGTATAAATTTCTAATTCTCACATAGATTATTCTGTGTTGTTTTTCAGATCCCCCTTTACTGTTAAATTTATAAACTATGAGGGAGCTTGCAGATATGCTTGTCTGAGACTGTAATAAAGTTGCTTTGCTCACTTGCTAATTATAGAATCTAAATTAATAATTATTTTTCATTTCAAAGGAACAGAGAGAACCATTAAGAGAAAGAAAATATAATTGTTTGGCCAGATGATAATTTGTAGCTGACAAGTCCCCTAAGTGAGTAATTTACAGAATAAATAATATTTGGTTAATTAGTTTGGAAAATATTGTATATGGTTTGAAAGCAATCCAATGGGTATATGATTCTTTCAGCTTAAAGACACTATTCTGCTTTCATGACAAAAACAATCAAGAAAGACTTTTCAATCCCAGCAATACAACTCCAAAACCATCTGTCACACTCAGAACCAATACTAGTCTTGCTCAAATCATCTTAGCCTTCATTGCCCCTCTCTGCCCACTTGCCAGCTACAAATTATTATTGTTAGTTTCTCAGGAATCATGGCTCTGGTTCATCAAGTCACACAAATGTGAATCGTGCACATTCAACTACATTTTGGGGTTCTGTAAATTTGAGCCAGATTCTCATAGGAAGCCACCAGACCAGTAGAATGTCCGTCAATGTAGCACTACATCCAGCTTCTGTAATGAGAGAAAAGGATTATATGACAAAGTGAAACCTCCTTTCTCTGACCCCAAACAAGACCATCTATTCCTTCCCAACATAATCAAGTCCACAATAGGTTTGAATTGATTCAAAGTAGGTTGACCCAGGTGATTGCTTTGGAGTAGGGCTATCTCAGTTGTTCATTTATGAGAGCGCCAATGATGCAAGAGATGAACCAATTGTATTTAGTAAGATCAGCTTGGAATTAGCTCTGACCCAGAATCAAAAGGAACAGTATATTACGAAGAAAGATTCCATTACTCCCCACAATATGGGTAGATTTGCCTTTTGGTAAATACCAAGAATGGTGTCCATGGGATCTTGCAGCTTTTGTCGGAATGCGAAAGCAGTGTCATAATGTTGCATAGAAAGCTCCTCTCCTTTTGGGGTATGCATGCAACATATTTGAAAAGAGGCAGGACTTATGCTAGAACCTTATGCTGCTTATGTCAGTCTCACCCATCTTGCTTTTCCTTTCACAAAGCCCAGTGAATACTAATTTCCTCAAACCAGCCAGCATGCTCCATTGTGTGGCTCACATGTTCAAACAAAGGTTAAAAGCCAGGGAGCTCACATTTATTCATTCATTCATTAAATTTATATGCCGCCGAAATCTGAAGACATCACATCTTGATGACCTCATGCTTTCAAGAATTCACTACATTTCCTGCACTAATAACCTAAGCTGTACATCCTAAAATAAGAGGTTTGTTTTGTATATAATGCATAAAAGTGTACAAAATGCACAGCTGGGATTTTGTATCCATTATGAATATCCATTCCATATTTCTTAGGGGCTATGTTTTCCATAATGGCTCCTCGTATTAACAATGCCATTATTTGATCTGAATAGCTGAATCCCCGTTTAAAAACGTTGAGTGAACGATCAGAAACATGCCTTGTCTGGATCTGATATTTGGAAAAGACAGCAGAAGACAGGAAGAGCGTTTTGATTGCCTTATCTTTCTAGGAAGGAGAGATGGTTGTGGAGTCATAGGTACTCTTTGAGCTTGTGGTTTTTTGTTTTTTGTTTTTGCAGACATTTCATTACCAAACTAGGTAATACCATAATTTCCCTAATTCAGTGATGAAACATCTGTGAAAAACAACAACCAAGCTCAGAGAGCAGCTAGGACTCCACAGTTCAACTCTGAGCGTCAGATGTCCTCTTCTATCAGGGATACCAAGGTTACCAAGACTGTATATGGGGACTACGTACATTAAAGTCTGCAGATTGCTTTCAGCTGCATTCATTTCTCATTAATTAATACTCAAATGAGAGAGAGGCAGACTTTGCAAACCGAATTGACATGTTTGAGCCCAGTACTTTTGCAATTCATGGTGATTAAAACGAAATAACTTCATAGAGGCTGGGAAGTAGTTTTACTTACCTGAGTTACATAAAATAGCCAGGGAGCTATCATTCCCCAAAGAACCTTGTAAAAAAAAAATGGCTGCTTTTGCTGAACTCCTGGAGATTTGGTTGGGGTTACCATGGCAACCATCCCTTGCAGCGTCGCGTTGTGTGATTTCCATGGCAATTTTGACCCACCCCGCCCCCACCCCACCCCCAGGAAGCACAGCAGAGGGTGGCGGAGACACGAGGGAGCGAGACAGCCGGTGCGGCCGTTCTGGCAGTTAAAGAAAAAAGGGTTTTCAAATATCCCGCGGTCACCTTGTGTAAGAAGGCCAGCTGAACTGATCTACACTTTTCCATCAGTTCCAAAATTAAGCAGAAATATAAACCAGGGCATCATCCAAAGGAAATGGGGGAGGGACCAGAGTAGGAACCTGGGAGCTGAGAATGCAGTCAAAGAGGAAATAATTGATCCGTCAGCCAAAACAACCACCACAACATAAACCTTTCTTATCATTTACCACTGAGAGGAGATTATAAGCGAAGCTCGCATCTTATAGCATGAAAGTAGGAGGAACACAATAGTGCTGTCTTACTGGAGACACATTTCTCAGAATGAAGCTAAGACCCGGAATGAGAATATTGGGTGTTGACACTGAACAAGTTGTCCTTTCGCTACGAGCAAACCTCTTTCAGATGGTGGTTTCCCTACAGCTTAGAGCTGGCACAATAAGCAACATTCATCTAGGGGAAGGAGATGATCACTGTGCGTAAGTGAGCTCTTTTATATGGCCGTATCATATGTGGCCCAGAAGGTCAACAAGGCCCTCCCAAAGTTGTCTAGAGGAAGAGAAGGAGGAACTATAAAGGAAGCGAAACAGACCAGCTTGTGGACAGCCACCATATTTTTGTCAAAGTGACTTCTACAGATGTTAAATCTGAGGCGTTTAAAAAACTTACCTCTGGCATATCAACCTGTGCCGACATATAATTAGTCTCTTGGAATTGGCCACATGATACAGTATAAGGAGAACCATCTAATAATCCCTTTCCCCAAATAAGGGGAGAAATTCTCCAACAATTTCTCTTTGGTGGGCCGGCTCCCATTTGCCATCTTTAATAAGGCTCTGCCATTATTGTGATAAAAAAAATTCTGAAAACGGCGTGGAGGTGAGCAGTTGAGAAGAAACAACTCAGACATCTATGCAGAGAAATTTCAGCTCAGGTCTAATGTGTGCCACCCTTATTACTGCTGTCAGCGTATGCTCATTAACCGTTATGAAGAGCTGGATTTGCAGCCGTGAATTCTGTGACCTACATTCTCATTAGAGTCAGGCACAATTTTGTTTTATTAATATGGCGATACTTAGTGTTTTGCCGGGTGCAATAATAGATCTCAGCCTCTCCCTTTGAAGCCAGCCAAGGGTTGCAAATAAATTTCTGAAAAGTCCTTATGAATAAATTCTCTGGATCGGGTTGCTGCTCTTTTTTAAAAAGAAAAGCCACTTTGGACTATCATATCCTGTTATCCTCTCTCAAAGCATGCTCCTTCAGTACAAGGGTTTTAATAAAAGTGGGGCCAAACAGCTTTCTGGAGACACAGGACATATTCCTGCCTATAATTTGGGGTTTTTTAGAAAAATCCAGCCTCCTCCTAATATCCATTAAGCTTATCTGGGACTACAAAATTAAAATTTGAGTCCCATTTTACTTTTCATGGCTGGGAGAACGAGGCTGAAAACTATAAAAAGCACTTGACTTGAAAGAAAATTAACCTATCGATCAGAAAGCTAAAAGTGTTTTTTTTATTACATAAGTTATGTAAGGAACCTTCCTGCCTGTAAGGAACCTTCTTGAAAATAAAGTTTCAGTTCTGCTCAACCCAAAATGACATTGTCCACCATGAAAGCACTGGAATTATATAATGTACAGCATATCCAGCAATCTGACATAGATTAAAGTCACCATGATGAAAAAAGGTCCAAGTGGATTGAACAAACATTTGTTGTTCTTCAGAAATTAGTTTAGTCCAGAGAATATTTATTCAAAAGCACTTCCTTTATTCATAATCATGAATAAGACAATGGAAGAATTCATTTAATGGAAAGACAATCTCTGATGATTTCTAAAGTGGATAATGTAAACCTTTAAATCATAACATGTTTCACAGAATCAACCAAATATTCCCAGGCTTGATTCAGATATTATTACTGCTTTAATTTATGAATTATCATTCCCAGTGTGCATATTCATATGCGAGCATGAGGTTTAGAGAAAAAAAACACTCCTAAAATAATATTCATAGCATCTCCTGAATATGTCATTTAAATCAGCTACAAGAAAGAAAAGACAGTGATTGTTATTCAGGCAAAGCAGCCACTGACATGTGGGGGCGTGGGGCACAAGTAGTAAAGACACTGGGCTTGTAGGTCGGCAGCCCGAGTTCGAGACCCAAGCACTGCCGTGCAACAGGCTAAGCTCCTGCTCTCTACCCCAGCTCCTGCCAACCTAGCAGTTCGAAAGCATGTAAAAATGCGAGGAGATCAATAGGTACCACCTCGGTGGGAAGGTAACAGTGTCCATGCGCCTCAGCATATAATCAGGCTAGCCACATGACCACAGAAGTATCTTCGGATGAATGCTGGCTCTTCGGCTAGGAAATGGAGATGAGCGCCACCCCTAGAGTCAGCCACGACTGGCAGGGGTAACCTTTGCCTTTTTAACGATTGACATAGTTATACCTGCCTAATGTTAGAAAGCCAACTGAGGTTTAGAATAAACTCATAAACATTACTTTATAGGGGTATAAAGAACCAAAATCAGGAATTTTAAGAGTTAAAATTAAATTTCTATCTATTTGGGGGAACTATCTATTTGGAGGAACAATTTCTGAAGTTGACTGCCATGAAACTATCTGTGCGGTAGAGCATCTTGCAAACAGTTGCTGCATAGTTCACAGCAGAGAGTCAGTTCTTGATAGTATGGGCAACGGGGGAATTTGCAAGCAACAGAAATGCAAATAAGGTTCCATTGCTCATATATCTAATTTTTATCAATCAGGTATTCTTGCCTTGGATCTCTTACTATACTGATAATTGTAATAAAATGTGTTTCAAGTTCATGTCCTTTTCTGTGTTTGTGGAGTCAGCAGTCAGCGTAACAGTTCACCAAGCGTACCCGTGCTCAGAATAATGATGAAAGAAAAATTTTTTCCTCGAAAGCTACAGTTTAGTAAGCCCAGTGCTGTCCAAATCCTGTCTTAGAAACAAAAAATTAATGTACCCTCTCCTTTCCTGTTTTTATCTAATATCCCGCTTTTCTACTCCCCCCAGTGAGGCACCACCTTGCTGTGGTTGGGGGGCTTGTGTGCTCTAATGAAGATGAGAGCTCTGCCAG
>JANHZU010006271.1:348922-360637 GCA_032468055.1 Acrochordus granulatus | reverse complement strand
TTTGTTGCGATGCAATTACCCTGGACGAGTGAGAGTCTTCACAGACATGTTGGGAATAATTTTTTTTTATTTCTTCCCATGAAACATTGTAATCTTCTCATCATATGGGTGGTACCTATTTATCTACTTGCATTTTTACATGCTTAGGTTGGCAGGAGCTGGAAAAAGTAATGGGAGCTCACCCCATTACGCAGTGCTTGGGTCTCAAACTCAGTCTGCTGACTTTCCAGCCACAAGCCCAGCGTCTTTATCACTTGGCCACTGTGCCCCCTTAGATCTTTGCCTTGGAAGTATCATTGCCAATCTCAACACCAAGTTATTATCAACTACAAGACTCATGTTGGGAAGAAATTTCTTGTGGGTAGAAGATGAGAGAAAGATAAAAGAGATTGCAGCCTTTAAAAACAGTTATTAGTGAACCAGCTCCATGCTACAATAAACAAGACATCAGGACAAGCTCACCATCTTGTGACAATATACAATCCTAAAAAAACGGTTTTAGTCAAATACATTTGCAAAGTTTCTGCAACCAGATAAAATTTGATTACCTAATTTGTGGTTTGGTATATTCTATAAACCCAGGCCGTTGGGTTAATTAAACAAGCTCTGATTAAACAAACATTATTTTCACCTTTCACTAATTTCACACAACTTATCAAATTTGTCAAAACAACATTTTCTCCTTTCTCCTGCATAAATTGCAGTTATTGTCACAATGTTTGAAAAAAAAAATCAGAATGTTCAAGAAGTTTCTTCTTTAATCATATGTAAAGATGAAAGAAGCTTACTCCAGGAATCAATATGCATTCCTCAAAACTTGCAGGAGCTCAAGTTGATTGAAGGATCTGGTCATAGGTTGGAAAGGCAGGAAACCTAATCAAAACATTTTAAAATATGCTACCTACTTTCTACCTGAACACATCTAGGGCAAGGGACTTATTACTATCAATTACAGTGGTCGGGCAGTTACAATATCTTGCACAGCTTCTGCTGAGCTGTCCGATGGCCAGAAACGATTGAACTTTATTCTTCATTTAGTTAGCCTGATGTCTTTAAATGCAGTGGATATTGTCTCATTGCAAACGTTTTAAGATTCTTCTTTCTATGCAATCAGCTTAGTATGTAGGAAAGAAAAGGAAGTGTTCCTTTTTCTTTGCCTGGAGCCATGATATTTTAGCTCAGTAACGGTAATAAGTTGTAAAGGAGATGAAACTCCAACCATCAGCAGATGAAGCTACAGCTGATCTGTCTCCTCAGTTTGAGGAGATGGTTCCTGAAGCTATTACCTTCAGAAAATATTTAATGATAGATGTGCAGCTTCCATATCCTCTAGATAAATCATTAATCCTCCAAGCAAAAGAAAACACCTTTTTAGATATTTGCTTTGAGAACAGTAAAATAAAACAATTTGACTTTGACTAATAGCAATAATAGATTATATGTATGCTTTACCTTTCTATTTGGAGCTCAAACTGCACAACATGGGAGTATTTCCTCATAGCTATATCCTGATCCCAGAAATATTTAGTGAGCCCTGTACTTGAAGATTTGCTCCTGTCTGCCCCATCCTAGTGCAAAATCTTCCCCTATTATCACAAATTTCTCCTTTTTCCCATCAGTCAAAGAAAAAATATATCTGTCCATTTTAACTGTTTAACGAAGGCTGGATAGACAGAAATTCATCCAAGGTCACTTAATACACTTAATAAGCTTTGTTACTGTAAGAATTTGAACCACATCACGTCTAAATTTTGCCTTAGGCAAGGAAGATAAGCAGAATTTCCTATGTATGGAATAAAAACAGATCAAGCTAACTTGGGAGCAGGCTCCTAAATCAAAGCTTTAGGCAATCTTCATCCAGTTGTGCTTTAGGCTAGTTTGAAGTGAAAGCTTAATAAAATATGAAAGGTTTGTCATGAATGCTTTTAAAATACAAATCTGTGATTTTTATATAGTTCTATATTATATTTCAGGAAGTATCTATTGCCTGTTATCTAAGTATGATCATCTATCTCCTTTTTTTGAAACTGTAGGCCCAGATTGATGCATTGTTAACACTGGCATTTCTCAAACTGCTGTATAGATTTAGTTCTGTTAGCAATGAGATTTACTCTGTGTATACATACACATACATATGCAACAGAACATCTGTTACGTAAGTAGTATCTACCCTCAAGCACACAGTGGTTAATTCCTTGGATTACCTGATGGCTTGCTCATTTTATCTTTTCTGCCTGCGTCACATCAAACTTGAATGATCTGATACTGTTCCAATTTACTAGGCATTGGGTTTGCACAATGATGGCTGACTTTTGCAGATTGTATGGCTGATCAATTTTCTTCTCACTCAGTTTTTTTTACCAACGGGGCATTGAGTTTTGCATTGCTGATTTCCAGCTATCTATTTGTGTGCTGCAATCTGGCCCATGGCTTTGCATGAAATGAAGCTACACTAATATCCAAAACTTGGGTACAAACCTATAAAATTTATATTAGTTCAAGATTTCATAATCACTTTTCTTATCAGTACATATCATATCATGCCCTGCAAGGAAATATAGAAGCTTGTTTATCTTCAGTTTTCCAAGGGGATCAATTCCCTAAAAAATACACATGCTGGATTCTATCATCAACCTTAGTTTCACTAGGAGGAATCCACATACATTTCAAGGCAAAATTAATTGCTAAACCACTAAACAAAATCAAACAATTCCATTCACTATCTTTGCAGGACAGCCCCCATCTTTCTTTTATATTTGCCCTACTTCTATTTCACCCCATTTCCATACAGCCACTTGTGCTTTTATTGCTTTTCTCCTGGTCACCTCTGAATGTTTATTATAATGATTTATTCTCAATGGGATGCAAAGAGAAGAATTGTACTCACTTGTAACTGAAATCTACTAA
Organism: Acrochordus granulatus; assembly: GCA_032468055.1. NCBI lineage: Eukaryota > Metazoa > Chordata > Lepidosauria > Squamata > Acrochordidae > Acrochordus > Acrochordus granulatus. The sequence continues at coordinate 357,730 of JANHZU010006271.1, read as the reverse complement.
TCAAAATGGAGACCGAATGGAACCTATAAGCTACTTAACAGAATAGAAGTGATTGCCACAGATCAATAAATGTGCATGAATATTTTGTCCAATTCCAAGGACTAAAATAGTTGCATCAGCCCATACAGACCCACCCTATCTTCTTCTTTATTAGCTGTATCTCTTTATTGACTTTTTAAGCAAAGATACTAGGTTGTGAAGGTGAAAATCTTCAAAGAAGATTCTGTAGAGTGTAGAATTTCTCTAATTCTTATCCCTCTGAAAGTAGATTGAGAAATATGTAATAAGAATTAAATATTCATGTGAAAACAGCTATTCCAAAGGTGTCCTTATTTTTACAGGAAATGGCTACTAGAGAATAGCAGTAGATGTTCTTCCTATTTTGTGCTCAAACCAGCTTTATACAATAAATCCATCTTTGTAAGTTCTAGCATACAAAGTACTATTTAAATTTGAATAAATAAACTTTACTGTATTATTTATCCCAGGCTGACTTCCTATGCCGTAAATATAAGATACATTCTTCATTGCATCAAAAATGCAGTTCCCATAGTTAAACATGGAATTTGATTGGTCAATCAACCAAGCTTCTACAACACCATTCAGCCACAAAAAGGAGAAGGGGACTTTGTACCATAGCAGCCAGCTAGTGATATGAAATAGCCAAGGAAATCTAGAAATTGCCAAAATTATCTTCCCCTTTTAGTCAGTAGACCCAACTGCTTTTCTTTCACACTGAAAATTGAAGAGACAACTTCATTTTGATTTAGGATCTGAGATGGCAAAAAAAAATGGTTGAGGTTCCATATTTGAGAAACTCAAACTGGGTATTAAGGAAGAGGCTAATATTCAGGGATAAAACATTCAGAACATACAACACAGATAAGAAATGTTGAAAGAAATCTGTTCACAGAGGTAAGTTAATATGACATTTATATTAATTTACCTCTGTTAACAGGTTTCTTTCAAAATTCTTGTGTTATATGTTTGGGAAAATTTTATAGTTGAATATTAGCCTCTTCTGATCTGTGTCATGAGTACTGGATATTTTTTTCATGCTTATCTCTTAATTATTTACAATAGCTATCAATTTCCTGCTGTTGGTAGATTAAATCCACAGGACAGAAGTTTCAGTGTGACATCTTGGCTAGAAAGTCCTCCCTTTGTGCACAGTCAGGCTGTTTTCCATGTAATTAGACAAATGTCAGGTGAGGAAAAGAGGCCCTCAACTTTCTTCAAAAAGGAGGAACAAATGATTTTTTTGGTCAGCAAGGGAAAAATACAAGAAAATCTGGGGTTGACAGAGATGCTTTTGCTCTGCCTTGAACAAATCAATGTTTGCTGTATCACATCACAATATTTGCTGAAATTGATTTTATTGACCCATTACATGATATGATAAAGAAGATTCTGAAAGCTTGGTAGGAGAAACATTTCTAGTCTTTTTACATAGGTGAAGTATTAAATTTGTGATGCTCTTAAAAATAGTTCAAGAAAAAAAGCCACAAGAAACTCTACAGATATATCTATTTAACGTTGTTTGAACTTTGAAGGTAATCAGAATCTTAGTACTGAACACAAGAGGACAAAGGAACCCAGGATTGGAGACTGGAGTGGCATGTAACAATAAAACAAAGCAGCAATGGCTATTCACTTCAGTACTATTGACTCAAAAATTACAATATTGCATCTCTCATGGAGTCATCAGGAGACTGACTCAGCTCAAGATCATCTTTTTTTTAATTGCTACACTGAAGTTGAGTAATGATGAATTGTTAAGACAACAGTTTCTTTTTAGAAATAAGAGCAAGCAATTTGGAGATCCACAAACTAAACATGGATTATATAATGGAAAATGCCATAACCTAAGAGTTCAGAAACATGATAAACAGGGAGATAGAATAAATTAATTTGATCTGCATTTTAATGGAAGTTTAGTTAAACTCCTGATTCAACATGCAGATTGAAAGACCACTGAATATTCATTGAAACTCAGTTTCCTTAATCCCATCAAGCATTTATCTGAATAAAAATGCAGAAAAGTGTGTTAATGATTAAAAAGAAGAAGAAATGCAAACTATGATGGAAATGGAATGAAAGGAACTTAAGATTTATGCTACTCTTTGACCAAAATAAAAATGACTGACAGAATTTAAGATTAAACAGGGTAGAAGCAACAAAGAAATAAAACTGATAAATTTGCTCATCCCAAACTATTTGTTGATCCCAAATAACAGAGTCAGCTTCACCAACTCAAGACTTCCTTTGTTGTTGAGGATGCCATAGACATTTGCATTAAAATTAATACATATTGCATAAAAGAACTAAAGTCATTCTCCTAACTGAACCATGAATCCAATGCATTTTTAATTTTAAAAATTATTTATTTTGTCCCTGAGGTGCTAAATTATTTTGGTTTAATTTTACATCACATTGTCCTTTGCTTCATTTATTTATCTTCCTATAAATCTACCAGTTTATGAGAAACGATGTGATTTTGTTTATGGCTTTGTAATATTAGCTAAAGTACTACAAAAATCCATGGATCAGGCCAAGCAGTTTAAATAATGGGGAGAGCAACAGAGACTGAGAACAGCAAAGGAAGTGAAAGGAATTCAGAACATTGAGAGAATGTTGAATATGTTGTCATATATCCCAAACCAGCTTGGAATAATATAATTTCAATTCATCCCTGAAGGAAGATGACCTGTATAATTGGAAAGAAAGTGAGCTCTGTACATTTTCTAAATTGAAACACAAATCCTACTGAAGCAACACTTGAGATGAAATTAGAATTTCTTGCTTAGGTTAAAAAAATGAAAACTATAAAAACAGACTAACACTTCTGATAAGATTTACCAAAGCTCTACAGGAATGTTTTACATCTTTCTCTACATAACAGAAATTGTAGGACAACTGACACATGCATATGGACTATATACATGTGTATTTGTCTATCTATCTGTCTAGACACAATCCCACAAAAACATAATGCTGTTCAAACAGCAACTTATTTTCCATGAAGTTTTTAAAGGATATAACAACATGTCCAGATTTTTTTTAAAAGCAGGTTCGCAGGGAATGAAATAGTAAACAATAAAAAGTGCAACTAACCTATTCGCCCATCCAAAAGGATTTGAGTGCTTAGCTTTTAATAGTCTGGCTTTCATTCCCTGGTTATTCTGCCATATTCACAGTGTCAAATTAGGGTTCCTGTTACATTTTTCTGGTGGGCTTTCTTATCTTCAAAGGATGAAAACACAGAAAAGTGAATCTGACATTAAGCCCTACTGCACTGACTAAACCTAAGAATTCAATAATGTTTTTTGATCTGAATGAAAACACAAGCTAAATGTAGGTGTGCCTGCAGCTATATTCAGTGATATTTGTGGAGGGGGTGGGGGACAGAGAATGTTTTTCCAGTACCATATTTTGGTAGACAGAGTTTCTATGCTGCCACATATTCCTTGGGATAAAGGAAAAAAAAGTGACTTGATGTGCATGTGCGTATCTTCCATTTTTAAAGGTTAATTTACCAGCAGAAGGCAAGGATAAACCAGTATTCTTTTTGACAGCAAAGATGCCTACAAACATGGAATGTTGGTGATTTTCAGATTTTTTTTTTCTTGCTTTCATTGTTTGACTCCTTTTTGTCCTACATGAATGCAATTGAAGTTGATAGCCTCTGAATGCCAGGAGAGTTTGCATGTCTCTTTACATAAAAGTGTTTTTTTTAATCTATTTCTTGGCTAGTGTGAAATATCACAAACAACAGAGCTTTTCTTTTTTCTCTTGCATTAGCACTCACTGGGGAAACCAAGCCAAAACATTGTGGGTGAGAATAAGTTAATGTGAGTGGAAGGAAGAACCCTCCTGTAAAGCTTAAATTGAAATCTTGGTCGAGAATGGCATAATCTGTTCTCAGATAGATCTCTGGTAGTATTAAGATCCTCCCACTATTCTATTCCTTAGCAATGCTGTGAATTAATTCCATTTTTCAGTTGAAATCAGACTGCTGTTACTCCAGTCTTTTTGAGAAAAGAGAGGTTGTACATATTTTTACTTTGTTTATAAGAAGAAAAAAAGAGGGAAGAGGAGGATATAAGTCACACTCCCACCATCAAAACCCTAACCAATCAAAAAGTTAAGTAAGCATGGATTTTTATTAAGGGTATTTTATAGTCCCAAGCATAGTTACTATAGGATTTCATTGTGTTAACCAATTTGAATATTTTTTTTAAAGGGGAATTATTAACATGCCACTGGTTAAGAAAAAAATCTGACTGCTATTCTTCCACTGGAGACTTGCTCATTTTTAGATAAAATGAGAGAGGAATAGTAATAGTGAGCCTCAAGCAAATACATAACAAATGTGAACCAAATGTAAGCTTGCCTGTGTTGTAGATTTCGGATCCTAAAAGCTAGTGCTTGCTCTAGCCCTTGACCTTTTCTAGTGAGAAGCAAGGACATAACAGGCAGGCCAGAAGGACTAAGAATATCCACTATCACCTGACTTATGAATTTGGAGCCTTGAATTGTTGAACCAGCATACATAATCAAAGAGACATAGGATGATAAGGCATCATTCTTACATTTCAGGAGAACACCACTTTTTGTCTTCAATGTCTACTGACATCTCTTATGCTCCAAGATTTATTAGGCTTTACTAACATTCATTGAATAATACATTGATATTCAGATACATTAATTATAGAAACTGTGTAGCACAATTAAATATGATGCCATTCTGAACCTATCAATACAATTCTGACCCAATTAAAAAGAAACATGTAAATGAAAGCCAAGACAAATATTAGGTGCTAGTGCAAAATTAACTTTGATGGACAATGAACAATTTCAGCAGTAGATTTTCTAAAAATGACATCAATTACTGTTTTGTGCCATTGGTGAATAAAAGAGCTGATCAGTATGGGAAAATACATTGAATTTTCTGATAGGTTTTTTTTGGCCAAAGAAAGAAAATATGGTGCAATAATGCCAAGGACAATCCTATTGTCCCTAGCATCTCTCAAAGAAATATGTTCTAGGTCTATTTTATTTTCATTCGCATATATATGATATCAACAATACTTGTGGGTTTTGAGTTATTTAACCATGATGCTGACACTTCAGTTTGCACAACATGCTAAGCAATGGTTTGCTTAACAGTTTGTGATTTTAAAACCCAAGTGTTTATTTTCTTACATTCCAAACTATAAATCACAATTAGTTAACCATAATGAATAGTTGATTCAACATATTACTTTAAGGAAACAAACCACATTATGATATGTTGCAATGCAGTTCAGTCTTCTTCTCTATGCTCAGCATTAAATCAGTATTTACCTTGTTACCCCCTATCACCAAAAACAAAAAACAAAACCGCAGGGAAGGAACATTTGGCCTTCTAGATGTTGCCCATCCAGGCTCAACCAACATGGTGAATCCTCAGAAATATCTTTCAGTAGTCTTTCAAGAACCCAAGATTCTTTAGCTACCTTAACTTCCCAGTCTAGGCTATGGTCCTGGTTTTACCAATAATATTCCTCCAAGTATTAATCAGGACTAATCTCACTTAGCTCCTAACCCCAGACAATGTCAACCAATACCTGATGAGCATCTTTGGAAGGTAATACTGGTTAAAATCTTGGGACCAACTTTGCTAGCATAAGCCTCAACAAAATTAATGGTTTATAAAAGTGCATTTTGAATACTCCTTCTCTGGAATAGTATTTCCAGCACTGTTTTGTCTATAAAATATGGATTAGGGCTTTTTTTCCCCACAAGTTTCTACAAAATGTTCCAATAGTTATTTATCAACATCCCATTCTGGCAGGAAAAAAAATGATATAGAAAATAGAGGAAAACCTTAATACATTAATAATTAGCTCTTTTCAAAATAATTAACATAGCAGGGACAAGAGAAAACTTGTAATGATGAACATGTTAGCAATAACTATTTAGAATAAGGGATTGTATATTCAAATATTTAAGAAATATAAAATCCATTTGCATAACAAGGAATTTGCTCAGAGTTTTACAAATGATATTGATCATTTCAATCACTTTTTTTATCCTGAAACTTTTATATTTCTTTAGTTGCTCTTAAACTTTGGACTATTTTAATAGTTTCTTGTAATTTGTTTCAAGGGTGGGATCCAGAGCTACAAATTTTTGAAGTGACATACTTAATTCCAAGGGCCAAATTAGACATGACTAATTTAAATTAGAATCATTATATTTTAATTCTAGCACAATAAAAATATCAACTTAGACAGAAATTGTTAAATTCTATTTTATAACAGTATTTGGCACTAAGAATAGGAATAAAATCATTAAAATGCATTTTAGGTGAGACAATGGGTGGGGTTCATGTGTTTGTAGAAAGCAAATGGGCACACCACATGTGATGAAATAATTAGACAATGCCACAATTTAACATAGTGGTATCAGACTTCAAAATGCAAGTACATCATAGTGACATTTTGTGAGATTATGTCATCATGGGTGTGTTGTCACTTTAGCATTTGGGTTGCTACAGATGTCACCGACCTGACATTTGCTATCATGCAAGCTGCTATTACAAGAAAGAATAGATTTTAGATAAATCCAAGGTCAGAAAAGCTGCCAAGAGAAAAAGAGATAATAAATTTACTACCAATTGTGGAAGGTTCCTGAGTAACTTAGGGCCATTAATTAACTTTTGGCAGAATATTCTTCCCAGTTGCTTTTGTTAGGATATAATTGGAAACAGAAATGCCATATGGTCCCCTTGAGATCTGGAGAAAAGATGTAATATACATCTAACAAATATCCAACATAAATGTGCATTTGCTCAGAGGAAAAAGTAATGCCTAGCTCTTAGGCTCATCCAGACCTACAACTTCTCCAATCTACTAATTGATTCTAAACGGCAAGACTTGGCAACTTTGGTTGGACTAAGGTGTACAGTGACTGGGTGTTGGCATAAAAACACTTGGTGATTAACTTTTAAAAAGCAGTTTTAGGTTTTAATGGGACTTCTGTTTTAATGGATACCCATTTAAAAATATCTGGTTGTACATGTAAGCCAGCCATATATAATTTACCAAGATTCAATGCATGGAGATTAAGCCTATAAAACTCTCTTTTCAAAAATGAACTGTTACATGGATTTCCAACTCTAATTTAGTGGGGGGGTGTATATGTGTGTAGCTTTCGAATGCTAGAAAATTAGCTCCTAAAAGAAACATTTCAATCATTCTTTATGAAATCAATGAGAAATTAAATTAGTAGCTAAATCTATTGCTCTCTTAAACAGCTTGAACCACTACCTTTCAAAGACAAAAACTCTAATTTGTGGAAAATAAACTATTCATGCAGTAACTACTAGAGTAGTATAATTAAATCCATGTTTTGTAAATGGTTACATAACATTAAGTCAACAGAGTAGAAACCAGCACATTGTGTTGTGTGTGTATGAAAGAGGAAAGTAATTATTCAAGCATTTGATAAATTTGATCTTTTCCATGATCTTTTTACAAGATTATCTAATCTGTAATATGTATTTTCAGAGAAAATGTATTCCCTTGTTTATTGTTTTGTTCTCTAAAGTTCATCTTAAAGAAAAATCTAGGAATGCTTACAAGTATTTTGTTTCCCACCTTCTCATAACTTGAAAAGTTCTACCTTGGGATTGAAAAATAGGAAAAAAAAAAGCTTTTTTAGAGTTGAAGAAGTCAATTTGAATAACAATTAATATTTTTGATTATTGAAATCATTGTCTGAAATGGTTAAGTAAAATAAGGAAATGGCCTTAGCTGCTATTACTTGATTTGGCAATTCTTTGCTCTATTACAAATTTAAAGAATGTATCCAGTCAGATGCATCATCATAATCAGTTCATTAAAAATTCTCTCATGTTGACTAACTTAGTCTGTGGAATGTAGGCATGATTTTAGCCATTATTTCCTTACAAATAACAGCAAAGCTGCAAAAAAAAATTGCACACCAAATTTAAAAAGGCAACTTGACTTTTATTTCCATTGATTCCCACCACCCTTTGGAACATAAATTGGGAGGGATCAGGACCTTAAAACGTTGTGCTGATATATTACATTCAAGTAAGGAAAATTCCATCAAGGAAAATTTGCACATCAAAAGAACTCTTAACAATTGTGGCTATCCAGATTGATCCTTTATCAAAGCCTCTAAAAGATCTAACATTTCCTCTTCTATTTCTAAGAAAGAGGGTTCAAACAGACAAAGCAGTGTAACCAATCCATATGTTGCTTGAGTATCAAAGAAACTTAAAAGAACTTTCAACAAACATAATGTTAGGGTTCAATTCAAACCAATGAATAAACTTAAAAAAATTAGTACATCCTAAAGACAAGACTCCCAAACACAGACAGATGTCATTTATGCCATCCAATGTCATGGAGCTTGTTCAGAATTTTACACTGAGGAAACATAACAGAATTTATATAAGAGATTCAACCAACATAATTTTCAGAAACATCAGCTATACATTTATATCTTAGAGAAAAAGGACACTCCATCCAAGATTGCAGATTTCAAATTCTTGACAGAGAAACTAATTGGCTTTCGAGAGGGATAAAAGAAAGCATATATATTAAGACATCAAATCCTTCAATTAACAAGCAGGGAGGGACAAGATTTCAACTCCATCTGTTTACAACACCACATTGGCATATATGCAGAACAGACCTTTGGCTAGAAAATTGAAACCTTGAGACCTCTCTCTAATCTTCACTGCAAATCTCCTGTTTTTGAGCCTGTTACATGAGAACAAGGGTATTGGGTTTC
>JANHZU010006271.1:316128-335331 GCA_032468055.1 Acrochordus granulatus | reverse complement strand
TGCCTCTATTATTTTTATAAGAAACTTAAGGCATCAAACAAATTTAACATACCTTGCTCCTCCTGTTTTTCCCACAACAGCAACCCTGTGAGGTGAGTTGGGCTGAGAGAGAGTGACTGGCCCAAGGTCACCCAGCTGGCTTTCATAGCTAAGACAGGACTAGAACTCATGGTCTTCACTTGCTAGTCTCTTACCTTGACCATTAGACCAAACTGGCTCTCCCATCTCTCTCTCTGTGCAAAGGCCTTTTCCTTGCTTCATCTTACTTCTTTCTAGAGAAAGCTTATGAGCATGTGGGTACCAAGAGCTACTGAAACTGCTGTCAGGTTTGCAGACTGACCTGAAATTCCTTTTTGAGGCAAATTGTGTCTCAACTATGTCTTGATGATAATTTAAACCAAAAGCAGCATAAAAATATACCTGGAAGTGATTTAGCCCAAATGGAAATCGTTAAAGTCCAATCAAACTTCAATATCCAGCAGGTTTATCAAATCTATTAATCTCTATGTCTAGAATTGTAGTGTATTTACCTATCAGGATGAGCTGGAGAAGAGATTTCTTCCAAATATTTGTTTTATTCAATACAACAATCAAATACAACTACAATATAAAAATCATTGTTTAAAATTGTTTTGGAGAGGGAACTATTGCAACCACTTATTACTCACAATAAGACAACCACCCTTAAATGTTACCTGAGTCTTGAGGGACTTCCTGAACATTAACAGGGATGGAACTAACCTAATTTCTGGGAGAAGAAATTTTATAATGGTATCTGAAAGGAGAATGTGATGTGTAGTTCTTAAAAATTAGATTGAAGGCAGTTTTGTATTTATAATCAAGAGCCTCAAGACCATTTTCAACGAACTTAGTATGCACCAATGGAAAATCATTTAAAAATTAATATGTAAACATATCACCTATTCAGAATAATGTGGAGAAATTTCTGGCAGAAAAATGGTTGTTCTGCAAGATTGCCAACATACTTGCTGTTACCGAATCCTTTATATATCACTGAATGTTTAATAGATGATATGCCAATGTGGTTTAGTGGATACATTGTTGGACTGAGATGAGACAGATACGGGGTTCAATTCTTCTTTTGACCATAGAGCTCACTGAGGGCCAATCATATTTTTAAATAGGCCGGGAGACCCCATCCTTTACATTGTTCTGCACATTGGATGGTGGCAGGAAAACATCTCAAGAAGATGGAAGGTAGCCTCTTAAAACATGCCACCAACGAGAGTTGCCTTACAATATCTAACGATAGAGCGAACCCAATTGTTGCAACATGTAAACATTTAAAACCACAGTTTCAAAATCAATCAAGGGTGAGATTTACTTAGTTCCATTAATACATAGGCTAGATATGACAAGTTCATTTTCTTATGGCATGTTTGCATATAAATATATCACCCATTTCATGATATTATCACCTTATCTTTATTTATTATGTTCAGTTGTTGCAAAATATAACCACTGAGTAGCATAAAAGGTGAGATCACTCTGCATACATGATGAACTGGGATCTATTGAAGTCCCAAGAACTGTAGAAGTGGATGTTAAATTGCACTAAAAACTCTCCCAAAGCTTGCTAGGAAGAAGAAGGCAAATAACTAAATTCTCTATTTTAGAAACTAGGAAAAGCCAGCTGTTAAATAAAAAAAATCCACCTTTGTGAGATACACAGATTGTTCATCAGGTGGAAAATCAAAGATTGATCAGGAAAGCAATCTTTATAGCAAGAAAGAAGGGACGATTTAATTGAAGATGTTGTGATGTTTGCTTTGCCCAGTGCAAATTGCTGACAATTATTTTTGATTCTTTTTTAGTAATACACATTCCTGAACAGGGAAAATGTCAAATGGACAAATTTGTACAAGTGCACACCTTGGACATCTCACAATTAAGCAAGCACAATAATATCGAACTCCATCTATGAGTGTTTCACTAAAAATGGCTTCTTTGAATGGGATGTTGAAAATAACATTTCTTTCTTCAGATTAAATAAATACTTATTTATATTTTCCTGCAATTCAGAATTGCAGGTCTCTATTGCAGGAGGAAATAAAAGAGAAAAAGAACAGTTTGATCATATATTGTGAGGCTGTCCTCAAGGACATGAAGATGGATTAGTTTTTCATCTAAACTCCTTTCAAAATGCAAGACCCACTTGTTTTTTAAATTTTATTTTCAACACTGACAATAGACTTAAGAAAATTATTTGGTTAAGGTCTTTCAATTGCATGTATCTCAATTACATCTGATAACTTGCATTAAAAAAATCTCAGGGATATGAGCCACAATAACTATAAGGATTTTGCAAGTGAGCTTCAAGGGCTTGCTTATCAGGCTTGAATTATCAGTCAGTTGCAAAATTAGTTGTCATCTCTAAAAGGGAGAAAGATTCCAACAAGCTTTTATTTCAATTGCTTTCTGCTCACTGCATTTTAAACATTAAAACCAGGGGAACATTCATGTTTTGACCTAAATTTTGCAGGGCTCCGTCACACAAAACTATTTATCTCCCTGCTTTTTTTTCTTAGCTAGAACAATCACAAATACATTTTTTGAAAGGTACATCTCACCCAGCCTAAAGATTAGAAATAATGCATAATAGCACTAAGTAGAATAAATGACAAAAATGAGAGTACAATTATCACATTATTGTTCAGATTATTGTGAATATGCTTGTATGGCACAAACACACATGTATACAAAACAGATTCTGATATTTTATTTGTAGTATATTGAGTCATATAATCTAATTGGTGCTAAAATGCTCAAAACAAGCATTTTCCTATGAATTTTCTAATGGAATACAGGGGACTTATTAATTCTATTTCAATTCTGATAGCCATTTCAACCAAACTTTGAGTGAACGTTTCCAGACAAATATCTATTTCACACGTCGCCTGATAACCGCACGATCAAACAATGGATTGTATATACTGTATGAATAGATCACAGTCAAAACTATTCCCCTTGCAGCATCTCACTTTAATCTCACTTCCATTTTTTCTCCCCAGTGGTTTTTATATTTACACAGAAACTGTTGATTCTGGACAACTGGTCCAATATACATACACACTATTTATCTCCATGTAATTATATATTTAGGGATTATATGCACATGAATATTTGTTACTTGATATTTACCCTAATGCAGCTTCTCTCCACTCATTCTTTATACTCTATTTTTTTCTCCCCCATAAAAGCTCTGTGGGTTAGAAAGAATTGAGAGATAGCTGTTGGACCAGCATCACACAGTGGTTCTGATCCAACCACCTGTTTAGACAATTATTGTGTTGAGGAATTACTAAAAAGGGTTCAGTTGTCCTAATTAACTAATACTAGGTCTTAATTAAAATGGACTCACTCATGCATTATTCTGTCATATCTGTGATGGGATGGAATGAGGAGGTGGATTCCCAGGAGGGAGGAGGTACATTCTAGTGTAATAAGAGGAAACTTGGCCCAGATATCATGTGTGAAAGAAAGAGGATGAAGACAGACCCTCCTTAATAGTCCACAAAATAGACTGTAGATGCAAATAGTAGAGTATTCAGGCTGGCAAGATTTTATCTAGAGGTGTGAAACAATGAAGGACTTAGCTTGGAAGAATTGCCATCTATCGTTCTTGGTTTTGGGCCTGATATATGTCATCAAAAACTCTTTAAAATGCTTTGCTTTGTTGTTAATGATGACTCCTGGCAAATGCTGACACAAGATTCCTGCAGTTTTCTTAGCAAGATATTGGAAATGGTTTGCCATTGCTTCCTTCCTAGGTAGGGAGTTACTGGCCCAAGGCCATCCAGCTGGCTTTGGATTAAGGTAAGACTAGAACCCACAATCTCTCAGTTTCTAGCCTGATGCCTTAGCTGCTATACCAGACTTGCTCTGATATATTGGGCCAGAAAGTAATTACTATTTATCAGATATGCAATTTACTAATTACATATGTTGTGAATCTTGACTAAATTGTGCTTATGCACAGAGATGTGCTTCATTTCAACAAGAAACATTCCCAATGGACTCAAGGGTTGCTAGAAATTTCCATGAATTCTTTTTGGCTATTCAAAATAATAACCACTGGCATTTGGATTTAAACATCAGTTGAGTCTCGTTTAGGTCAGAGGGGATCAGAGTTGACAAGGAAGTTCTCAAGCCAAGGAAATTGCACAGATTGCATTTTATTCTACTTCCAAAATAGATTTCTCTGTTTCCAGTCCTAACATAGGTTTTTTTTCTCCTCCCAGATCACCACTGTTCCTCCAGCAATTTTCCAACTTGCTTTCTAAGCACGTACTACAGTTAGGAAAGATTTTCACATAATCGAAGTTGGATATTTCTAGGGAGATCAAAAGACTCTGTGAAGTGGAGAGCAGGTGCTACACACATCTTAAAAGATCTGAGAATGCAATTAACCAGCAAATGAGCCCAGAAAAAGCTACCCTTTCTGAACAGATGAGCACAATAAAAGTTATAGGGAAATAAGATGGTTAGAATACACAAATAATAAAAGCTGTGAGTTGATGGTCATCCACTCTGTCTCTTAACCTTTAGGAGAAACAGAAGACAAGTGCAGTGAAAGCAAGGAGATGAAGTTACATAAATTGGAAGAGATTAAAGGGTATTGATTGTTTTGGCAGAAGCTTGGGAAAACAGTATACTTGTCTTCTCTGTTTCAAGGGATTTAGTAGTTAGGACAGGTGGCTTGTGGCATTCGAAAACACTTAAGTAGTTCATTGGAAATTAAAAGGGAAGGGAAACAAATGAGCTAAATGATACTTTATAGAGAGGAGACACCTTAGTCCAACATCGGGGGAGAAGTGTGATAATATATCTGGAACTGACAGAATGATTTTGGTGTTTTGAACATTGGGATTTCAACCTATGCAAGCTGTCTTCATCCCACTACATCAGCCTGTCAGGCAGGGAAGGCATGTTGCAGTTCACATCAGTTAATGAACTCTGACTGGCAGGGTCTAGAAGGAGGGCCTGCTCTGTGGTGCCCGATGGAATATTATTTGCCCCAGAAATGAGACAGACCGCCCCTCTCCTGGCTTTCCAAAGAGGGGTTCAAACCTGGCTTTGCAGCTTCATGTGGAGAGCCCAGATGAAGATGCAGCCATAGGCCCCTTTTGCCTTTTTAACATTCTTCATTCTTGGCTTTGAAATTTTAAACAATTAATACACACACATACATTTTATTTTATTTTAGATTTTAACATTTTATTGTATTTGTTTTATTGCCCAGAATCCTTCTCTGAGGTAGATGGCAGTTTAAAAATGTGATAAATATTGTTTAGCTACAATAATTGCAAAATTTCAGGGGGAGTCCAAAATTAGTAAAGTTTTTCATAGGCAATATGTGCCTAGAATATTCTGATGTGAATTAACTAATGAAGTTACCCATCTCCCTTTCTTTATCTTAAATAAATATGTGGGAAAATTTTGGGGTCATGTAATCAGTCTCATTCATTCCATCATACCTTAACCATCCATTCACTGAAAATGCATACAAAGCTTTTGAAGAATTCACAGATGCATTCCATGCATAGAGGGAGTTATATTCATCCTTCACAATGATGAAATTATGAATTTATAATGTTGAAAAGTTATAATATTGCTCTGCTTTCCTCTTTGAATGGAACTAGTTATGTATGGGTATGATAGCTATCATTGATCTATTCTTGGTCATTAAGCAAAGTGATATCAACCTTAAAAAGAGATTAGTTCATGAGAAAGAAGTTGTATTATTTTATAAGGTTTCTCAGACTAGTGGCATAGGAGATAATTACTTAGGTCAAATGACCTAGGTCAAGTGAGAAACACTATAACGATATAAATTGAGAAAAAGTGAAAGGTGCTATTAAAAGCAACATGAAAGTAGATTTCTAATACACATCCATGGGATGGTAGAAGCCAGAAATTGGGTACTAAAGCTGAAAAATAGGCAACAATGTTTTGCATTTAATGTACCATTGAACAAAGTATATTCCAATTCTGTGTGCAAAAATCCTGCACCCATTTTTAACAGCTCAGATTCATTTCATAAGGAATTTTACTATGGGATTGGATTTACCTCTTTTGTACTGGAGGAAAAGATTATTTTCCCTTTCTATATTGCTTATTCTTGAAACTATGTTTGAAAATTCATTTTGGTTTATCTCAGGGGATGCTGTCCTTACTTTTATTTGACTACCTACTACTTCCAATGACCCAGACAAAATAATCTATAGTAGCTTTCAACAAGCAGTGCACTCAATATTCACCCCTTTTAATATATATTATTATAGCAAATGATAATATTAATTAGTATTACTGACATGGATGTGCATAGTCAATTTAATCTGTTCATTCTGTCATTTCTCTTAGAGCTTTAAGCAATGCTACTGGGAATCACACAAGTTAAATAAATGCAGAATATGCAATCAAGATCTGCCAGTGCAGTAGAAAAGATAATTTTGCCCCCAGGATATAGCAGAAATCTTAAGCTAGACTTTTTGAGCAATGCAAGCAGAGACAAATAATGAGAGTGAACCTACTGTTTAAATCTACTTAATTCAGCTGTTACATTTGATAATTCATATCCTTTTTGTTACCATCCCAGATTTTTTTAAAACACAAAGCCATGAATGCATACACACATACACATCACTAACAGCCAGTGGCTCATAACTGTAAATAGAATTTAAGTGTGATGTTCTAACTTAAGGCAAAATGATTAAAGACAAAATACATGAATTTCTCCCCAAATGTTCATCCTTGATGCTACAAACAATGATAAACAAACATTCACAAATTTAGATTAACAATTGCAAAATGTAACGATCCAAGATGATTTATTTTTTTTAAAGAAAACTTTCCCAAACCATAAATGTATTCATAAAGCAGGCAGAAAAGTGTGGGTTAAAAAATAACTGATTCTTAAGCATGAAAATCTCTAATAGAACATGCCAAAAACACATAATTTAGGATTCAGTTTCCCCAGAATATGATTTCCCCAAAGCAAATGGTTCTCAGAAGCTTATAAGGGTTTTCCATAACCATGATTGGCTTTATCCTCACAAGCTTTTCTTGCTGTTTGCAAACACTATCAGTTAACATTGGCCATCAATACACCTTTGTATTGGTGTACAAAATACAAAGGTCTATTTTGTACACCTTTGTGTACAAAAATACAACTGCAAAATCCACCAATGGATTGGTGGACCACATTCAGATGTCTTTCACACAGTTTATCAAGTTCTGCACTTACTTGGCCTGATACTATCTTAAGAATAGTGGTGTGCATCCCCCGGGAAAGCCCCTCTTAGGAACAACAGAAATCCAAGTTTCAAGTGTTTTTGAGTGTACATTCCTTTGTTCTACAAGCACTTTGATCCTCCAGGAGACTGATATTCTACTAATCACATTTTCTAATTATTTATTTATTAGGACAAGGGATATGAACACCTGGCAACATTTACTCTGGCAATTAAGAGTGCTTATTTAGTTTCCCAGAAGTCTCAGCATACTGTTTCGATAAGCTTTGCAATAAATCAATTGCTTCAGCATAATATGAAAAACATAATATGAAAATAAGTACTTTAGAAAGGCTAGGGGGGAATCCCTCATTTTCTCCATCAGAGAAATAATTAAATTACAACAGGGATGGACAATATGCAGCACAGAGCAACATTAGGTGATATGTGGCAATGTCATCCTAATTTGTGTCATATCCCTACCCTGGGATAGATCATAATGGAGAAAATCTATTGATATAATTGCTAGAAGTTAAAAGCTGCTTAGTACGCAAAATCAGTCAATCAGTCAATCTGGTTCAATGGGATTGTTCCTCAGTAATTTGTGAGGAGCTATTATCATTTGGAACCACTGCTTTTCATTTTCAGAAGATTTTAAATTTTCCTTCTCCAAATCTGTCTGGAAATATTCCCATCTACATCAAAATTGTTGACCAACTTATCTTTCCCTTCTTAATCTTGGCAAGTTCTAGATGTATAGACTTCAATCCCTTATATTTTCTGGATTATCTATTATGGATTAGAAAATACATCTGGTCTAGATAGACAAGCAAATTGATGTCATATGAAACATTGCCGAAGAGTGTTTGCACAGGTTAATTTTCATTTCCATTCTTCCATATGGACATAAAGGTTTCTTCTACTCATTTTCTCTTTTGAATTCAAATGGTACAACTTGCTGAGATACCATTTAGCCAACCTTATCATCATGAATTTAGTTGAATTAGTCTTAATGTGCCCAGAATAAGAGCTGACAGTTTGTAATCCATAAATAACTGTAGACAATATATCAACTCAGAAAGAATACAGTGAAAGTGTCTGTGCTTTGGTCCCATCTGTCTTTATACATTTGCCAGTTTTGAACAATTCATCCCAATTCTTGGCAAAAATTAAATAAGCAGAAGTTTACTCCTAACCCTTTTAGTTTTCAGCTTAGCCTTCCTATTTCTCTCCCTGATGAGAAATGCTTCTGAGTGTGAGAACATCTGGCAACTCACTAAGGCAAGATGACTGGGAAAAGCTGAAAATACCTTGGAGAATGTGCAACATCTGTTTAATCAGCAGTGAAAAATAAACCTGTGATAAGTTCATCTTCACATGAAATATATATATATATTTAAAAAAAAGAATTCTCAAAATGCAGCTGGTTGTTTTGTGCAACAGAATTGATATTAGTCTTCCAGATAATTGTACAGTAGAGTTTGTAGGAAACTGTTTCATATTTATTTATTTGATTTTTATCCCATCTTTATTATTTATAAATAACTCAAGACAGTGAATACACATAACGCTCTTTCCTCTTCCTATTTTCTTCACAACAGCAATTCTGTGAGTGGATTTGGCAGAGAGAAAGAGAGTGACTAGCCCAAGGTTACCCAGTCATATCAGGGTAGATCACTTATCCCAGAATCTGTTTGAGTGGTAAGGATTGTCAGGATAGTCTTTTATATTGTTTGCTATCCAGTATTGAAATTGCAGGAATTGGAGATTTTCTACTTTCAGATTTACCAGCCTATGTCTTACGAAACTATGGTTTAGGTTTAGATATCTGTATACATTAACTTGATTACTTAATTTTTGTAAATTAGGATAGGGGTACATGATATTTTTCAAGCCAAAAGATCTTTAATTTGTTATAAGATGTGATTTACCCTTCCAGAAGAAATAGGTAAGAACAGGAAGGGACAAAAATGCAGTATGACTTAATTTTATTTAAATGAATTACATATTATTAATATGGTCACCTCTTTATCATTCTCACTCCCATCACATTAAACTTAACCTTTAATGACAATTTTTGCAAGGGATTTATGAATTGCAAAGTTTACTAGGGCTGCATTTTATGTTCTATCCACCTAAACTGGGAAGTGATTCTACTAGCTATACATACAACACAATTAGCTACATACTAAGTTGCAAATATGTTTCATTTCCTACACTAGCCATAGCTATATCAGAATATTCAATAATGGAACAACTTTTATCATTTAAAGATACCTTATAAATAAAATGTCATAATTAATGGGATTTCTGGATATTGACTTGAAATGCGGCAGATAAATAACAACAGAAATTACCAGAAACCCATTTTATTCTAGAGTTTTCACTTGAGGCACAAATGACTAGGTTCAAATTATCTTTCTTCTGGACACATCATGGGAAGACCCAGCTCTCTGGAGAAGGTTCTAATGTTGAGAAACATAAAAACAATCAAAGAATAGGACAACCAGTAGCAAGGTGGAATCACATAGTTATAGTGGTAATGAGTGGGAGACTTGAAATAATAGGTTAGGGATAGATAACTAGATAATTAGTAGGTGAGGTGGTGTAGTGGCTTAATGACGCCAGTTGTGTCGACCAGAGATGGCTGGCACTCTGGCAGTTCAAGCTGCAGCTCCACATGATGGGGTGAGCTCCTGTCACTTGCCTCCAGCTCCTGCCCACTCAGCACATAAAAAAATATGAAATTTTGAAAAATATTCAAAAGCACATAAAAAATATGATTAGATCAATGGGAACCTCTTTGAAGGGAAGCTGGCTGGCAAGAGACAGAGCAGTGAGTCGGCATGGGACTTGCCTGTCCCAGGGGTGGAGCAGGAGCCACAGAGGATGCCCTGGATGTGAACATCACCAGCCAGCTGCAGGGGGAGGGGTTATTAAAAAACAATGTATAATCTCTAAGCTTTGTAAGGCACCAAGAGTCTTCAGAAATTGGCAGCATAGAAACATGATTAATAAATAAATAAAAATATATCATAATGATGGAAATATCTTTGTGGTTGCTAGAAGTCAACACCAACTTGACAGCATATAAGCAATCAAATCAAGCAATCATTTTTTGAATAAAACATTTTTCTGTTCCATATTTACATTTATTTCACCATACCTAGAAGGAGTACAGTAGCTAAGATTGCATAAAAAGGCCCCAGCACAAATCACTCTCCCACAAAACACCTAGTTTCCAATTCCTCAGCATCCCTCACCTTCCAGAAACATCTCACTCTACCTAGTAATAAGGTTATACATAACTCTTTATGAAACATTGTTTTAGGAGAACTCCAAATATGTTTTTGCTTAAATTCTTATCTATTTTTCTCACACATTGTTTATTTTAGTTAATTTGCTTTGTTTGCTGTTTTTTTTTTAAATATGCCCTTCTTATTGTCTGGATTCAAGAACTTAAAGAAATTCAGTCAGCAATAAGGTATGAAATTTCATTCAGATAACCTCTAAAGTGCTTTTAAAAATCATTTGGGGATAAGCATACCACAAAGATAAAGATGATAATCATAACTGACACTGTCCTTCAAATGGTAATTACTGTGACAAGTATTTTTCATCCATGTAGAGTTTAGAGATAGGAGGAGATGAAAGAGGTGTCTTCTGCAATGTGATAGAAATGAGATGCAAGAAAAGAGACTATATCATTTCTAGTCATTCTGTTAGTTCATGACTCCTAAAGGTACTTCATTAAAAGGAAATGTATTTGAAATATTCAAATTTTTTTTACATTTTTTAAGATGTGGAAACAGAGTGTTTTCAAATCTCCCATCATCTCTTGGGATTGTGGTTTACAACAGATAGCCTGACAATGTTGCACAACGGATAAATGTTGTTATTTACACCCCATCTGCCTCATACAATGATTCAAGAGTCATATAATTACCAAAATGTGCTATTTTTAATTGAGTGTGTTGGCTGCTGATGACACATGGGCTTGTTGTAATAAAGAAATTAGCAAAGCTTGACTGGTAAAATCAACTTACCCTGCGGAGGAGTGAGTATCTCCGTATTTAATATGTCCAAATATATTTGCACCCTGTTCCTAGTCTGCTTAATTGGTTCTAGGGGAGATTAAGTGTTGTGCAAACACCATAAAGTAATCAATTGACTCAGGATTGTGCTAGTCTATAACTGTAATAAACCATCCCTCTCTCTCCTATTCAGGAGATTAATTTTAACCTAAACCTGATTCAGTCATACACACAGTTAAACTAAACCCAGATGCAGCCATACACATAGTTAAACTAAACCCAGTCAATCAATTGTCTCATTGGAACATCTAAACCTTTTCAGTTGACCCATTTTGCACAACTAAGAAAGACCAGCTAAAAAAGTAGCCATCTGTATCACAGCATTTCCTTAAAAGTTCTTGGCAACACAGAATGCTCCTGTAGCACATTTTGAGAGTGGAACTTGTGACCATGGGATGTGGTGAACCTTCTTTCATTGCATTTCTTGAAGCAGAAGGTGAACACCCGTCTGCTTGGAGATACATTAAGCAGCATTTCTAACTGAACAAGGGATTGGATTCAGCTGCCTAAATGCCCCTTTCTAATGCTATGATTCTCAAATTAGTACTTCAGAGGGAATAATTTAAATAACTTTAACTCTCTCCTTGACTTTCTTATGTATTTCATACTTGAAGCTCTTTCAAGGGGACATTCAAAAAAAATTCAAAAAATACATTTCTATGCATAACTTAAATTACTCAAAGATTTCTTCATAATGTCTTAATTGTCTGTCCAAAATTTTTAACTCCTCCAGATGACAAACTGAAACTTTGAATATCTGCTTTTTTCATGGTGGTGGCAGAAGGAAGCAGTTCCCAATAAATGCACATTCTTTCTATTGTACTTTTCAGTCAAGCAGGGAGATTTGCGCTATTAGCATAGCAATTTATCTTAGCACAACACTTGCACAATGGTTATCTTGTCGGAATATAATTGGCTCATTAACCAAAACTCTAGCAACTTATTCTTAAATCAAAGACAAGAAATAGTGAAAATCTGAACTTCTGAGAGAAACAAGTGGTTTGCAGAAAAACAAAAAATACACAAGGCAATGGTCTGGGAAGATCCATGACTTCACTTCCAGCCATCCTTTATCATAAATCCTTAGACCAGTGGCAACTACAGCAAATCAGTGACATCACCACAAAAATGCCACTTAGATAGCATTAGGTTCAGACATCCAACAAGAATGTGTAAGTTGAGGCATTTTGTGACACGTCTTACCATGTATATGTTATCATTTGTCCCCCTGCCTTCCCTGCTGATGCTCATACCTCAGACACTTTTTTCACATGTGAACTACAAAGCAGTAGGAAGTTACCACACAGTGAGTTACAAATAATTGGAAAATATAATGAATCTAAGAGAAAAATGGATTAAGACATTGTTTTGTTCTTTGCATGCTCTTTTCACAGTGTGGGATGAAACTTTCCCCCTCAGTGAGTATAACTGTCCTTTTACAGTGGCTGATATTTTAAGAATAAGCTTTATGGCTGTCTTTGGACAACTTACTTAACTCAGCTACTAACCAAAAGCTGTCTGCATGAAATGATCCTGGCAGTACACAAGGCCACTAATGCCATCAAAGGAGCTATTTGGGGGATTCAGAGGACTCAGAACTCTATGAAGCTTCACGACATAAAATAAATTATTTATGCATATATAAATAACCTTGTCTTAATACAAGATAACCTCCAGTCAGATCAAGCCACTCAGCACACTCACTAATGCATAAGATCTTAAAGACTAATATACAGTTGGAACTAGAGGATTTTCTTTGGGAATTAATGGACAGACAGTTGGAAAGAAGTCATGGAACTCTATTCTTATATGTGAGAACTTCAGCAAGATTATTACATGCTCAGAAAAGAAAAGATTTGGCACTACCCACAATGGAGGAATGGTTGAAGTTGATGGAACTTGCTGAGATGGCCAAACTCATTTTCTTGATTAAAGAAAAGACAATATTTCCATTTATTGCTAACTGGAAAACCCTTAAACCTCTTTTGCATGAAGTAAAAAAAATAAACTTCTGATGTATGATTTTGATGATAAGAAAAAATAGCTAACAGGGAAAAAGAGAGCTTTTATTTTTACAACCATAGAGTGAGAGATAACTTTGTAATTATATTTGCTGCAAAGAACATTGGAAGGGACTTCTTTGTATTTCTTTTTGTACTTTCTTTTGCACTTTTATCATTTTTCTCTTTTCCCTTATCTATATAACCTCTGGTTAGTTTTTATCTGTTTTTTAAAATTCTTAATACAAATTCTCTCTCTCTCTCCACTCACTGCACTTGCTGTAAGCAAAGGTTTTAAAGGTAAAAAGTAAAGGTTTCCCCTGCCAGGCATGGTTGACTTTAGGCGGCAGTGGTAATCTCTGTTTCCTAGCCAAAGAACTAGTGTTGTCCAAAGACTCTTCCGTGGTCATGTGGCCAGCATGGCTATACATTGAGGTGCATGGATGCTGTTACTTTTCCAACCTTCCAGTTGGCAAGCCTAGTATCTTAACTGCTCATGCCACCATGCACCCTCTCTCTTTCCATTCACCACACTAGCTGTAAGGAAAGGATTTATGGATCACTTTACTTGGTGTAAAAAAAAATATTTACACAGGCAACGTTGAGTCATATGAATCTCGGGAGAATGTTATTCTAAATGGCAAGTGCTGCAAGAGATGAACCATTTTTTGGATTACATTACATAACATTGCTTAATCAGAGAGATTAAGAGCTAATAAATGCTAACCCTAATGGAACATTGAGCATAGAGTAACAATAGAGAAGACAGACAATCCCTCAAATAGGTGGGCCCTAAACAGGTGTCATGTAGGACTTTATAGAAACTACTCAATACCTTGAATTGCACCCAGAAGCCAACTGGCAACCAACTATTCAACAAGGTTTTTAAATTATTAAGTCTTCCCCATCAATGCTCATGCATTCTGGATCAGCTTGACATTCTAAGTGGTTTTCAAGAACAACCCCATGTAAAGGGTATTGCAATAATGTACACATGACATGACAAAGCATGAGTGATTGTTAGGAGGCCTCTTGATCCAAGAATGAGCACAACATGCAAAAGCCTTCCTGGGAATAGCTGACAGCTACTGAATGTCTAGAGACAGCGTATTTATTTTAGCCTTGTTAAGAGTTAGACTTAATCACAAATAATGAAAGGAACAGTTATCTTTTGGGTAAGGCATACACACAACATAGAGAAAGTATAATCCAGAATTGCTTATAATTCCCCCAATAACTCAGTGTCTTCAAAGTTTTAATTAACTAGGTTAATTATCTAGGCTTTGAAGTTGACACAGCATGTTCCCCTATCACCTGCTTAAATGTGTTGTGCAAATATGCCGAAACATAGCAAAGTCTGTATTGACATTAATTAATTCTGAATCAGATTAAAATGATTTTTTTCTCTGTAATATGTTGAAATAAAGAAAATCATCCAAAAGATATCAAGAATGATTTGAGAAAATTTATCCACAGAAAGAAACTTGATTATAAGAATCAAATAATTGAAGTTCTGTCTAGTACAGTATCATGTGTCCCATGGAGACAAAGATTTTCCCTTCAGAAAGTCTAAAGACAAACTTACTTGTTCTATAGCAACTGAAAACTTAAGGAACATTTTCTTCCTCTAGAGAAACTGTATAATCCTTATGTTGAGTAGGTTTAACTAGTGCAGTGCATAATATTTTTTTTCCAATCAGTTCTCACTGAAGTTCTCACTCTCAACAGTTCTCATGAAATTGTGTTTAGTTTTGAATTTTCAAAGGAAAAATGAATTTCGGTGAATTTTCATGGTTGGAATGGGAGTACGATATTCTTGTACTTACTTATTAGGTAGCTGACCAAAAATTATCTTAGGATGTCCTATATTTCACTGTGCTGTTATCTCTTTAATAGTCTGCATTCTTCCTGGCTTTCCAGGTTTCACTTATCTTCTTTTGATTTAATGATATCACTCTTCACTCAAAGTTTTTTTTTTGTTTAGGACACTATAAACAGTCAATCTTTTAAAGCACTGGAAAGGTATCCAACAGAAGTCAACACCAATGATAAAGATCACATTCCACTCCACCTGTGATAATCAATTAATCTCAGAAACACCACTAAAATATATTCTAAATAAAGCCTCAAGAACCTTGTGAAGTAGAAAAAATAGGTAGTAGTAGGAGAAAACTGTTAAGAAATTTCAAGAAAAGTTTGGCTCAGCATTACTTAAACACATAGAAAAACATAAAGGATTGCCCTGCCAGTCATGTCTGACTCTAAGGGCAGTTCTCATCTCTGTTTCACAGCTAGCCAGTGTCATCCAAAGGCACTTTGATAGTCATGTGGCTAGCATGATTATACACCAAGGTGCATGGACATTGTTACCTTTCCCACTGAAGATGGTACCTATTTATCTACTTGTATTTTTACATGGTTTCAAGCTGCTAGGTTGGCAAGAGCTGGAGCAGGAATGGGAGCTCACCCCATTATGTGCTGGCACTTGAGTTTCAGACTCAGGCTGCTGAACTTCCAGATAATAATCCCAGTGTTTTAACCACTTGGCCACTGTGCCCCCCTAGAAACATTACCTTTAAAATAGCAGAAAACTAACCACAGTTATAAGGTCTCCAGGGGCCAAGGATAAAACCAGGGTATGTATGTGAAGGCCATATCTTGCCAAACACAGTGAAAGAAAGATAAAAAGTACTTTACAACTTCATTAAACACTACATCTGTAAATGTAGACTTTAGATCAAATTCTTCCAAATGCATTTTTCCCAACTAAATTACCACAAAGTCAATATCTTCTTACATAAATGATCATTTTGTCATTTATTGACTTTCAAGGGTATTTTTTCTCCTTTTATTAAGAAGTAATAGAACATATGGAAGAGTTTTATGCTCTGCTATTTCAATAATTTCAAATTCAGCAATCAATGCCATATTTAAAGAATACAATCTGGGATGTAATTGAAGTATTGGACCTTGAATTTATATTAGGCATGTTAACAGCTGCTAAAATGGGCATTGATTTTCAATGGAAAAAGTGATGCACACCTAAAAACTTTGATTGGTTTATAAGAAATGGATCTTTGGCCAAGCTTAAAAAATAAATCTAAAATTAAATTAAAAAGTTTAATATGACTTCTCACATCTGCCATTTGCACTTATTTTTTAGTATTTTTACTTTAAATCTGACAGTATAGAATAATCACAAGCCTAGAAAAAATACTTGCCATGTGTCTGAGAATTGCCCCCTCCTTTTTCTTCTGTTTTACATAAACTGCTGTTTCTCCTGATTTTCAGATTGTTAAACTGTTCTAAAGCCAATTATCACCTCATCATTTTTGGCAAACACAATCTTCTCATAAAATACTTTTTGGATTATCTTTATGGTGTAATGGAAATGTAAAATTAACTTTCAATATTCGGGATCAGTTGGCTATAAACTCTAGAGAAGAGTAAATCCAAAACTCATGTATAAAATATTTAAGGGAACAACCAGCCCATTTAAAAGGGCCTAAAAGACACAAAATAATACACATACTCTCTACGTTGTGTGAGGCATGAGTATAACGCTGGTTGGAGAATTCTAGGAGTTGAAGTCCACATATCTTCATGTTGCCAAGTTTGAAAAACACTTGTTTGAAGTTTTGTTTCCCGAAGGCTTTATCTGCAAATCTCAAACCACTTCTCAGCTTCTATCAATTTTCAGTAAGTCAGTTAAAATTTAATTCCATAATCTCAAGACTGGCTATGGAGAAAAAGAACATTCACCTTTAAAAAGTGAGTAAGAGTTGTGGGCAAGAAACCTTTTTTTTCCTGTTTTAATAGCACTGACTTTCCTTTATCCTGCATACACACCTCAGCCAAAACAAGAAGAGCGACCTCTACACTAAGATCTCAGCCATCCATTATAATGTTGAAGATTTATTAGGACAAGCTGTATTAGGCAGGTCGGAAATGCAGCTCCAGAAGTGTGGGACTTTTCCACTTCCTATCCTATTGATTACTAAAGGTATTAAGAAAACTGATAGCAAGCACAGGATTCCTGGCACCAAATACCAAGATGTCATCACTAACACTGAAAATATACTGCAATCCAGAAAATAGGTCATGAACTGCATTCTAGCATATTTAGCAGCAGAAAAAATACAACAGTTAACACACCTGTAATGGCAAGGCAAACATGGAAAATGTGGTTACATATAGGGATGAATTCCAACTTAGCATAAACAGCATTGAGATGAATCTGGCACTATTTAGTTCAGTCCAAGAGGTTATCTAGTGTAGAAATAATCTGTCTCTCTGACTTGATCTGTTGGAGTTTTTTGTCTATATAGATTTGAATCATCTATAAGTACACTTTTATACATTTTTTGTACATTTTTAGGTGACAACTACTGAGAAGACCCATGGGATATGGAAGCCATCTGCTCAATGAGGTTAAATTCCTCCAAAGATTTTCATTCCTATTCTACCAATTGTTAAGGATCAAATGGTCTGCCACTGACCGAACAGGTTTGACAATGTGAAATGTTATCCTGTTCCCATTTGCTTTGCCAGTCTCACGGAATAAAGTTTGATGATGCTGAAGATTTGAAGGAAAACTGTCACGAGCAATAGTGTGAAGAAATGCAATCAGCATTTGTTGTATTCAGTTCCTTGGTGAATATTAGCTGAGGTTCTCATAAAATGTGACTTCTCAGCTCAACAGAGGAGCATCCCTGTATAACGTGCATTTTTATTTCACTAGTTTATTTCACTAATGTCAGCTAGTTGACATAAATAAGTGTGAGAGGCATTTAGAATTTCTCCCTCCTATTGTCATGTTAGAAATTGTATCATTTGAACATATTCAGAATCTGTGTTGCAGGCAAGCACAAGTTTCGCTTTCTCATAATCTTTGGCTCCTGTTGTGGCAAGCAGAACTTTGAAAGTCAGATGAAGTTCACTGTCTGAAGACCATCAGAGTATTGTGCTCCTAGGAGTGAATAGTCTTTCCTAAGAACAAGAAATAGAGTTTTTAATCTTTCAGTCCAGTGTTCTATCCATGTCCCAAAGCAGACACATTACAAAAGGATAACTCAGAAAATAACAGGGACCATTCTGGAAAAATTTGGCTGCAAGATAATTGCCGAATTATGTGTAGTATGTCAAAATACACACTCACCCACACATGATAGTTTCTTCCGTGCTCTATAGTAAAATGTGAACATTCAAACAGCCCTCAGCAAAATCTTATGCTACATTCATTGTCTATACTTGGGTTGTCCAACCTTGGCAACTTTAAGATGTGTGGACTTCAGCTCCCAGAATTCCTCAGTCACGCATCTTAAAGTTGCCAAGCCTAGTCTATAGTATGTCTCTTGAAGATTATTCAGGTATCAAAGCCAATTAACACGGAAAGACTCCTTTCTGCTGGAATGGTGTTCAGCTTCCTTTTCTTGCTTGCTCCTTCTCAGCTATGTTCCTCAAGTCACATTTCTGATCAGGTTTCTCTTAAGATGTGGCTGTGATCAAGGAATAAAGTACAAGAAACTACTACTGGGCCTGATTGCAAAGCTCTTCTGCCTAAGTCCCCTATAACAGAGAGAGAAGGATCTGCCATTTTGATTCCCCAACTTGTGTTAATGCTATTCTTAGTCTAGTGTGTAAAAGAGAAGTGAGCACGTTCTTACCAACTGAGCAAGGTAGTATGGCTTTCAAATCACTAAGGCATGGTGTTTTGTTGTTGTTCAGTCGCGCAGTCGTGTCCGACTCTTCGCAACCACATGGACTGCATTACGCCAGCCCCCCCTGTCTTGCACTGCCTCCCAGAGTCTTCCCAAGCTCACACCCATCACACCGACTATGCTATCTATCCATCTC
>JANHZU010006271.1:278415-292982 GCA_032468055.1 Acrochordus granulatus | reverse complement strand
TAGTTTGAACATTCTTTGGCACTGCCCTTCTTTGGGATTGGAATGTAAACTGATCTTTTCCAATCCTGTGGCCACTAGAGTTTCCTATCTATGCACCAAGCATGGAGGTTTCTCCTTGATAGGATACCTGCATTTAAACAGCCAGTCTTTTATTTATTACCATAAATATTGACTACTCTAACATTCCACAAATAATAACTAATTGTAGATGTGATTTATTTTTTAAAAAATGCAAAGGAGAAATAATCAATTGTTCTTGTTTTTTGAAAACTTTTTCTTGAATTTTGTTTTAAATATTCATGCTTTATTGTTGTTTTTGTCTTAAGGGAGATGACTTTATAAACATTCTGTTTGAAGAACTAAACAGGTAGAAAAGTATGATTTTTTTTTTTGGAAGTTTCAAATGTGCCACCATTTATAGCTGGCTGACTGCATTTCATCAAAACAATCACGAGTTATACAGGTCTGATTCATGGGAATGTTAGAGAATTTTTGATGCAGGATCTAGAGACTGTCCAAAAAAGAATTGGGCAAGGTTTGAAAAAAGAAGAGCATCTGTAGAAAACCTTTTATCAATACCAAGTAATTTAATGCTGAATGCTTTTCTTACCGCTATAGCAGAACACCTGCTGCAGTTTCGATAGCATCTCGGGCTCATTAGAATGCAGTTTGGGAATTTCAAGACCAATAGCAGTGCAAGTTGTATCTCCAGAGTGCTTAGAAATCTGCCAGTGAACTATCCATTACCCCCATGTGATTCACAGAATACTATATGTATAAAGTATTCTATTGTCATAGTTCATACAACATATCGGGATGGGAAAATGACAAAAAAATTGAGGGGTAGGAGCTAAATGAGTCCCAGGCAGACCTCCTACTGAGGTTTTTGAAAATGAACAGTGACTGAAGGTCAAATGCTGTCATACATTACCCAAGACAAGAAAGGAGATTGGCAAGGTCAGTCTATTTCGAGCTGCATCATTAAGAAACTGGCTTGCCTGAAAACTTGAAAAGCCTTGAAAAGTCAAGGGACAGTGGTGATTTTTTTGTTTTAAATAAATCCTGCTAGATAGCAGAGAAACAAAACAGAAAAGAAAAATTAGCTGAGTAATGCACTTCATAATAACTAGTAAAGCCACAAATGAAAAGAAAATCACAAAGGCTTAAATGCAGAGATAATGATAAGATTGCCATGGATGGCAAAGAGAAGGTTGGCTGATTAAGAATAAGAGCAAACCAAGCTTTTTGTCAATTCCATTTGGACTATTTTTAGTATGTATCAGAGTTCCCTTTGAATGCTGGCTTCAAATTCCCTTTGAATGCTGGCTTCAAATTAAATCAACAATACCCAAAGAAAACAGAAAAGTTCCTTTTTCAGTGCATTTTGTACTCATTTTTAATTGACTAAAATAAATAAAATAACAGCTAGATTGGCTATCTTAGGTCAAAACTTTTAATTTGGTTACTAGATTAAATGATTTGGGAGAGGTGGATTGTGCAATTATTTTATGCAATCATAAAATAATCACGCTGGATTAGCCCAAAGGTGTCAGGATTAAAATGTAGCGTACTGTGCAAATTTGGTCAGAGCTGAAATTTTTAGACATGGCTTTGGTTTAAAAATTTTTATTTTGTGGCTGTGGCTTGGCATGTAAAATAGATGTCTTAAGCTAAATAAAGATTGAAACCAAATGTTTTTGTTTTAGGCTTTCTGATAACCAGATTGAAAAAAAAATATGTGGGGCTTTGTTTTTGTGTATGACAACAGCTGCAAGACTTTTGTATGCACAGAGGTGGGAAGACTTACAAACAGTTACAATGGAAGAATGGATGGTGAGGCTAATGAAATTGGCTGTCATGGTGAAACTGACTACTTTGATTAAAGAAAAGGCTTTGTCTCACTCTGTTTCTGCTTGGAAACCACTTTTGGACTTTTTGCTTGAAAGAAATGCAACTGCAATTTTGGGACTTCGACAATTAGAGCTGTTTATGATTATAATAATGTTGTATATTATTGTTGATTGTAGTGTGAGAGGTTACTGTATTTTATATTTGCATGTGCACTGATGAAAGTTGGAAGTTATTCTTTTTCTATTTTCCCTTTTCTGCCTTCCTGCTTTTTTCTGAACTTTTCTTTTTCTAATTCCCATTTTCCTTTTTTTATATTTTATTGAAATTTAATACATTTCATTAAAAAAATTCTGGAAAAGATTAAAGATACCCACCATATTTTTTAAGCACCAATCTAAATGGCCACTTTTCACATTTCTTATCATTGGAGGGAAAATTTAAGTGCTAAAAGCCTGTGCCTTCAGCTGTCAGGAAGAAAAAATAAAAACCTCCCAGCTTCACCTCCTCCAATGTGTTCCCTTTTCCGCCTGCCGATAGAAGAGAATATTTGTAGCTCAGGGTTGAATCATCACTGCACTGATGATATTATCTAGCTTGATAATGAAACATCTGCAAAACATCATCAACAACAACAACCAAGCTCAGAGAGAACCTAGGACTCCACTTTCCCACCAATTCGTGGTTAACTTATTTTGTTTAACAAACAAGGAGCACTTTATCTTTTTAAATTAGAAAAAAAAATGTTTTGCTATTATTAAGCACCCCAAAATAATAACATGTTTGGAATTTCAAAAGTTTGATTTTTAGAATACTAAAAATGTAGCATTTATATCGATAGAAAGTGTGCATTCTGTACTAAGAACATCTCCATTAAAAGAACAATTTTGTAGACAGCATTAAAATATGTTCACTGAAATAATTTGCATTCCAAATTGAAGAAAACCACTGCCCCCAATCATTTCTTTTGCTATGGAAAATTACTCCATTAATGCAGAAATATAGCCAAGAAGGTCCTCGCTCTGATCACCATTTATCTAATAAATTAAAGTGTTTATAGTAGAGTTCTATAAGCCAAGTTCACAAACTTGAAGAGAAGTCATGCAAAGGGAGTACCTAGAATGGATCAGAATAATCAGCTCGAATACCTATCATATCTAGGTTAGAAAACAAAATAGTTTGGTTAAAGCTTCCAGAAAAAGAAAGAGATATGTGTGGGTCAAAGGAAGTAAAACAGTAAGGCAAGGACAACTTTCAAATAGAATGAGGAAAGAATGTATTTTGTTTAATAATTGTTATAATAAACTGCTCTTGGCTTCACTATGGATTAATTCACATGTATTCAAAAATCTTTTCTGTCATTCTTTTTGCAGCATTCCGTAGCACTTTAACAGAAACTGAAAGAACGGTAGAATTTATTTTTTATGTATACAGTACACTTATTTTTACATGCTTAAGAGTTTTATACTTTTTAGTTACTATCACCTATTAATTTATAAAAAGGTAAAGGTTTCCCCTGGTAGTCATGGCTGACTCTAGGAGGTGGTGTTCATGTCTGATTCACAGCCGAGGGAGCCAGCATTTGTCCAAAGATGCTTCTGCGGTCATGTGGCCAACATGACTACATGCAAAGGCATATGGAAGTTACCTTCCCAACTGATGGTGGTACCTATTTATCTATTGAAATATTTACTTGCATTTTTGCATGCTTTCGAACTGCTAGGTTAGCAGGAGCTGGAGCAAGTAACGGGGGTCCACCCCATTATGCAGCACGAGGATCTCGAGCTGCCGAGCTGCTGATCTTCCAGCCATCAAGCCCACCGTCTTACCTGCTCAACCACTGCATGCCCTTTATATTATATATTTATTTTATGATACATTATATATTTATATTATAATTTATAGTGTAATGTTACTGTTGTGTGGTTTAATTCAATTATTCTGATCTCTATCTGAATAAAACATAAGTATACACATATATTGATTAGGAGTGCTACACACACAGAGATGTGTATTATATATAAAATTTCAGATTTTCATATCAAAGGAAAGTATGGTAAGAGCTAAATGAAATAGACTAGAATACTTTAAATGATCCTATCTCCATCTGATGAACTGTGGAAATATACAGGATATAATCAGAACTGAGACATTTTTAATGCAATTTATAAATTTGTCTGTAAGCAAGACATTTTTCCCTCCTTATAGAATATGCAATTCAAACATGAAAATATTACTCAGGTGGCAGGATTGCTCCGTAGAACAGCTGTCCCTAAACCACATTGGTGACAGAAAACAAATTAGATTCCAGCATGTTGCATGTAAGATAGTTATGACAAGAAGCATGTCATATGTCCTTCCCCAGCATTTCCTGATAAGAATTGTCTGTAAAAGTCTCCTTTTACTGACTCCTAAAAGTCAGTTCATTTCTTCACAAAGGAGTTTAACTGCAAGGATGCCTCTAGATGGTGCTGATACTACAGCAACAACTTTAAAAAAAAACCCAGGAAAATTGTGCACCAACCTGCATTAATTTATCTAAGAGGCTGTGGCAAATTATTGAAGCTGCCTTACTGAGCTGTGCTTAAACACATCCAGTTTGATATTTTCTCTCTCTCCTGTAACTACAATGAAGCAAATACTGATAAAAATACAATTCCCGTTTTTTCAAGAAAAATCCACTTAATTATTCATCACTTCCATAGTGATCAATTCGTTCAGAGCTCTTTGCAGCCTTCATATAATTTATCATGTCTCTTTTATTCCTCCTAGATAAATTGATAATAGATCGGTATCCAGTCAATGTCAGATGCCTTTCTGTTCTATCACTTTCTGCCTCATTTTCCAATACAACATATTTAAATATTCATATTTGCTATTAAGCCCAACTTTTCTGAACATTTTAATGCACCTTTCTTGGAGATATAGACGTATGCTGTAGGTAGACAGTAATCAGCAGTCTGAAATATATGCAGTTTCTAAGTCCTGGTTTTATTTTAAGATGTAAGCTAGGATGTTCTGATTTGCGAGATAAAATTGTTCTGGGCTATGGTTGATTTCTGCGGCAATTTAGCTTAGTGGCTCTATTTCATGAAGACCGATTCCTTTACTGATATATACAATGGCACCGTAATTATACTATATTGGTACTCAGTCTTTCAGTTGTCTCATACTGAAATCAAATCAGAATGCTCTACAATGGGGAAAGGAGGGGATCTCAAAATAATGACCGTCTAGTATGCTCACAATCAAGTTATGATTCCTTCCAGAGCACATTGTTCAGGGACATGCCTGATTTTTGATTAGCAGTTTTAAACTTGATCAACAACCTCAGGAAAATGCACTGACTTATCTTGTCCCGTTGGGCTGAATCCTATTTTCTGTGAAATTGCCTCTGTTTTTTTTTTCTCATGGCAAACTGCCATTACGATTGTTCACAATCATTGGCTAGATGGAAGGAAGAGGATATACCAGGACAATTGAGGACATCCTGTCTTACTCAAAATGATCAGTTGAGTGGCTATTTGCAAGCACCCCCTCTTAGAAGAGTTTTTATTCAGTCTCTGTTGAATATGATATAAAGATCTATCCTTTCCATTCATTCATTACAGCATGACAATGTACCTGGCTAATTTACAGGAAGAGAGATATGCTCTGCCAAGCCATTGGGTGCCTTTACCATAGGAATTACACTTTTGAAATCTTCTTTCCAAAGAGACAAGAGGCAATAAAAGAGAATCATAAAATGCTGACATTTTCTCAGAAGCTGGAATTCACTAAACCCAAAGGTTACAAAGCATTATCCTCTTCTTCTTTTGTCGTATTTGTTCATCTCAGACGTAACTTCCAATTACTTTCCAATTTCTTTTGGAGAATGAAAGGAACATTTGAACATGAGCAGCCTGGACTTTTTTCTCCATGTCTCTTGGAGTCACTATTTTCCTTCTGAAATTGCAATTTTAACCATGATTTAAGAAATAAAAACAATTTCTTGGCTCAACTGAGCCACTTAGGAAAGATTTTTCTTTGATTTTAGCATTTTTAAATGATCTGTTCAGAAGATGGGCTTCTTTGCAGAATTTTTATTTCGATCCTATTTGGATATGTAGTTCCAGCAGAACTTTTTAATGCCTATAACATAAAGTCCAATCCACAACCTCATTACATTCGGAGTAATTTTCTATTTGATTTCATTTAGACATAGGGTTTCAGTTTCAGTTTCAGTTACTATCTGTATTGGTCAATGATTCATCTAGAAATTAGGTAGGTGACTTTTTGACGGCACAGTTACACTTTTTTGGCACAAACCATTCACATATAGATGATTTTGTACTTTAGTGATAAAGACAATGTAGCCACTGAGGGCATCCATTTTTTTCTCCATTGTCCGCTGGGTCAACAGTTAGGAATTTCAAAAATGTTGTTGCTTCTAGCATGTATCACTAATTCAAACAATTAAAGCAATTTTTCTCAACCGTATTAACTTTAAGATATGTGGACTTGATCTCCCAGAATTCCCAGTCAACATGCTGACTGGAAAATTCTGGAAGTTTAAGTCCACACATCTTGAAATTGACAAGGATGAGAAACATCTGAGGAGCCGTGTCACGCCGATGGGGAGTTCCCGGCCCACCAGAAGCAGCAGAGGAGTCCTTCTCCAGTTCCCATCAGCCAAGGAATTTTGGCTGGAAGGGTCTGGGAGAAGAGCCTTCTCTGCTGTGGCTCCTGCCCTATGGGACACCTCGCCCCTCGAGCTGAGGGCTGCCCCCTCCCCTTCCAGAAGGGCCTTAACTCCTGGCTCTGCAAGATGGCCTGGGGCTCTGGGGGGGCATCATCATCATGGAGGTGGATGGTTTGATTACTAGCCATCCTCACCCCCCCTTTTATATATGAAATCTTTTTTAGCCCACCTTGCTAGTCTGCCGGGTTTTTTATTTTGTTTTAATGGGTTTATTTTTATTTCTAAGGGTTTTTAATGTATGTTTTTTTAATGTTGTTAGCCACTGAGAGTCTCCAGATTTTGGTGGCATACAAATTTAATTAATAAATAAATCAATAAAGAGAGGTGTAAGTAGAGCTATTATTCCAGCTGTGACCTGTGTTAATTTGGCAACAGTTTTTCCATGCTTTGATTACAGTCTATAGACTCCAAGTGGGACTTATAGACTCCAAGTGGGGCTTGGACATCCTTGTAAATTTAGCTGGGGGTTCCACTTTTATGTAAAATAAAGAAGCTAGGATGATGAAAGATTATACAATACCTGGGTTTTAAAAGGTATCCATATAGCCAAATGTTTTTCAGAGACAAATGAAAAAAATGCTAAACTTTAAAACTCTAAACAGTTGATTTATTGGTTCTGTCACAGC
The DNA here is from genome assembly GCA_032468055.1 of Acrochordus granulatus. Classification (NCBI taxonomy): domain Eukaryota; kingdom Metazoa; phylum Chordata; class Lepidosauria; order Squamata; family Acrochordidae; genus Acrochordus; species Acrochordus granulatus. The sequence continues at coordinate 285,767 of JANHZU010006271.1, read as the reverse complement.
ATCTGGTCTCAAAAAGCTAAACTGGGTTTCAACTAATTAATACCTGAATAGGAGACTATAAGAAATACTTGGGTTGTAGCATGTACTTCTTGAACAATCTGTCTGATTGTTGGAGACAGCCTGGACAAGTCCTTGCAGTTTTGTTGGCAAGACTTTTCATAATACTTTTGCCATTGCCTCCTTTCTAGGGCTGAGAGAAAGAGACTGGTTCAAGGATGGACACCCAGCTGACTTTGTGCTTAAGGTGGGACTATAACTCATGGTCTCCCAGTTTCTAGGCTGATGCTTTAACCACTACACCAGACTGGTTCCCATAGCCTACACAAAGAAGTATTTTTAAAAAATCTAGAAGGAAATGTCAAACCATGTCCATCCTGTTTTCAAGAAAACAGTATTAGACCTATTGTTCAATACACCAGAAATTCAGCATGACTCAAACATATTTGAACTCTACAGCGCATTAAAATCTACAAAGGAGATCCTTCTCAAAATGCACCCTGTCAGAGGCTCACTCATCCAGGACGCAGAAATGAGTCTCACATGTTATTCACAGAACATGGAAGAGATTCTCTCACTGTCAGATTGGCCTGCAATCTCTCTCCTTTAGAAGAGCAAACCACATTTCTTTCAAGTAACAATCATGTTACTTGTCTTTTAACAAGACAAGTTTTAACAATATTTCTTGTGAATTCTGAATTATAGACTACTTTGTGTTCACCACAAAGAATTTATGTAAATCAAATAATTACATGACCAGAAAACATTACATTGCATAAATGCAAGGGAATACTTTCCTGACTTTTTTTTTTTTTTGGCAAGCCCTTGTGCCTGGAAAAGCAGGGAGATTCAGTCACTTTATTTCATCCACACTTCAGGTTTAATGGAAATGATGCAGACATCAATTTCTATGCTGACTGGAACTAGGAACGGGAAATATGGTTCATTCATATTTTAATCTTCAACAAATTGTGATGACATCAAAATGACAACAGTCACAAGATGTAATCAAGCAAATCCCATTACTATGGACATCTAGAACCTGTACGTAAATCATAGATTCATTATACACACCTCAACTCCCCAATTCTTTCTTGCTTCTGCATCTGGAGATACAATTCATTGATTAAAAATAGTTTTACAATGTATATTATGAAAAGCTCCATACTTAATATTAATAAAAATAAATAATGTATACATTTGTGAAACTAATATATAAACCACATATCATAGAAAATGTGTTCATAATATGCACATACTAAAAAAACTCCATAAAAATAAATATCTCTGGAGAAATGTGAATGAAAATGCACCTAAATGTTCCCTTTAAATATAAATTGTTACGGAAACAGGACAATGTAAACATAGGATTAAGATGGAAAAATAAAGTGATCAGAATTAAACTTGACAAATTTAACTATCCATAGTTGGAATATGGTTATCTTTCAGATGTCATGCTTCTCTCAGTTTTTGCAGTGTTCAATAATGTCCCCAAATGCATATTTTATGATTATATATGTTCAATAATTCTGAACTATAAGAAATGATCACTGATACTATTTACCTGAACATTTTCATGGCAAATTTAATTTTCACATTCATGAGGAAATAGAATGAAGACTGAATATGTCAAATTGATACACATTCACTCACATCTGCCAAAGAAGGATTGATTTTGATCTCTCTCTAAGACCATAATTAAACATCCCATTGCTCTATGAAATAGGCAGTGTTTTAACTTGGCACTAGTTTAATCCTGAACTAGGATTGTGATTGACAGAGCCAGATTGGTTCATTGGTTTTAGGCTAGAAAGGCATCAGGCTTGAAATTGGGAAATTATTCCTGCTTTTGACCCAAAGCCATATTTGGTGATCTTGGATTAGTGACCAAGAGTCAACATTGACTAGGAAGGCACAAAAAAAAAAAAAAGTGGGGGGAGTCATTTTCCAGCCTTTCAGCACTGATCAGCTCTGTTATATCTTGGAGTTTCTTCTTTGGTTCATAAGATTACAAATGGAATAAAAATATAGTTTATCTATATTTCTTCTCCATCAAACATAAGGATAGTAAGAGGCAGCAGAAAGTCACTTGGTAGAAGCTACCCTGGGGTAGAAAATTCAGGATCCTGGACAGCTGCTGTAGCTTTAGGAGCAAGGACAGCAATTCTGAAGCTAAAATTAAATCCAACAGCGGAGACCTTGAACAACTGATTTGAGTTTCATAAAGTAACCAAGAAAGTCTTCCAGCAGCCTCATCTATTCATATCCTATATTATTATTTGTTTTAAAAATAATAATTATTTGCTTCTTTGAAGGGATAGAGAAATGCAGATCCATTCCTTGGGTCCCTAGTAATTTATAGAGCCAACTACAAGGGTGAGATGATCAAAGGACTGATTCCACCGTTTAATACTATTGCTAAACATTTCTAAGAATTAATGGTCCTGGAACTTGATAGAAGGGTGTAAATCATTGGCAACTTTGACTAGCTGTTTTTTTTTTTTCTTCATCCAACATGATATGTCATACGAAATAGTGACAGCTATGGCAATATTTGAGATCATCAGTTAATTATAAGGGATTTTTGTTGTTTATATGATTCTGTAGAATATCGATTTATGCATCCTGGCCTACTCTGCCTCTGTTAATGCAAGGCTGTTCTTCAGCTGGAATTCCAACATTTGTCTAGAGATTCTGTTGGTCGTAAAGATTATTTTATTGCTAATCTCAGCTCTTTGTGACTGCAAGCTTTAATCTTCAAATCAATCCTGTATTCTCCACTCACTTGTGTGTGTCTCTGTGTGTGTTGTCTACTGATTGTGCTATTTGTGACTGCTCTCCTACTTGTATGGAAATTAGACAACCTACTTCAGCATTCTCTGGTCTTTAACAAGCAGGACTGGGAATTGAGGAATAATCAGCAGTAGTTATCTGCCTTTCCTATTTAAGGCAATAATAATGTTCACTCGTCCTGAACGAGACTTTTAATTAATTACTGTAGTTATGCAGGTTGAAGTCCCAACGTTGTTACTAGTGAAGCATAACAGTAATATGAACTATTGCTTAAGAGCTTCTATTCTATGAAATAAATCTCGATACAATTTGTTAAAAGTTAGATTGTTCCTGATATTATATTTTACTGCCTTTCAAATCAGAGTTTTAAGAGTAAGTAGAAAGAAAATGTAAAAAAAAAACCCCTTTCAGTAATTCAAAGACTCAGTGTTCAAAATAGAAAGTTTAAATGTAAACATACACATTCAATTTTAATCTATAATCGAAAAATACATTTTTTGTCATAGGTAATCTTGATTAAACTTTCAGAACACATAGCTTTTCACATTATTATTTGACTACAAATAGTTGGAGGTATACATAACATGGATTATTATTTTGTTGTTCATTTCCAGAATTCTTTCCTACTGAATACAGTAAACAAAAATATAATATATATATAATTTGAAGATAATAACTGACATTAACTGATATATTGTTATCTTTGGAAAATAATTATTTTGTTTAAAATATATAATAATCTATTGGCCTTCAGAAAGTCTTGGAGAAAATTTGCTTATGGAGAGGAATTTTATATTTTACTCTATATCCTGGCTTGCACAGCTCCTGCCCTCAGCTTTATTGTGTAAAAGGATAACACAAAAGAAAAGGGATAAAGATGGGAGATAAAAAAGCATCAACAAAGAGTCTATGAACTTGTTTCATAGTTCTTAGAACTATGACCAGGAATGTTAGAAATATTATTCCCCTTCCAAAATAATCAGTAGGCCTGAATTGGTTACTCTGGATCAGAGATCTTAACTTTCACAGAATAACATGAATATGGAATATGGAATATTGCATCTCAGGGTGTAAGAAGAATACATGTTCAAAGAATGTTTCTGCAAATGAAATATAAGCAAAAATAATAAATATATTGTGTCTCTGGAACTAAGAAAAAGAGTAAGGATGTAATAGATCTCAGTGAAGCTGTTTAGATCTTCTGAGGAGAATTTATGAATATATATAGTAAAATAAAGAGGCAGGTCTCATTACGAAAGAAAGGGCTCAAATATGTAATTTCAGCTGTTATTCAGTTCTTACTTGATTATTCTTTGTTCAGGTCGGAAGACACCCCAATCGGGGAGCACATTTTAAACAAGATATTTCTTTATCTATAAATAGCCTCCCTACTTATCCAAAATTCCCAATGCAAAATAAGCCTAATAGTAGAAATTGTTTTCTAAAGTATTTACATGGAATGTAATGAAGCCAGGGAAATTACAAATCACCACAGAAATTATTATGAAGTTAAAAATGGAGTAATCATATAAATCACTTGTCTACCTATTATATTGGAGGACAAAATCAGTGAAAGTTTTCCTCTATCCCAATTCTCAGTGGGAAAGATCAATCAATATAGAAGAAATAGTGTTGTGCTTCTTTTTGCGGGGGCTAGGGAACAGGATTATTGCTTGTGATTTTTTTGAATAAGTCTTTTTTGGGGGGGTCTGGTTAATCCACAGCATCTGAGAGAAGTCTAACTTAGATGCAGTACTTCTTCATTTTTTGACTATTTTATTTTAACTCTTAGATCTAATATGAACAGAGATACAGTTGAAATGGTGGGGTCCAATAGCAGGAAAGATGTATTTTTTAAGACTTTTCTCTGTAGAAGAAAATAACAAAAGCTTAAAATAGAGCAATTCATATCTTAAGAAAAATCATTAATTTTCAAAACTTGATTTGCTGCAACTCATTAAAGCTCTCTACACTTTATTGCTGTATATTGCATGTAGAAGAAAAGAACGCTGTATGACTTTTTATATTGTTAATATGGTTACAGATGTAAAGTACAAAAAGACAATGCACAGAGTATTATTGAAACAGATATATGCGGTACTGCTCAATAGTAATTCTATTAAGTAATTCTATTTGCTGGAATACTACAAAACAATGCAGTAATACCGCCTATCTCATCTTTTTAGTACATTTATCAAACAGATCTATAATAATTTAAGCTCTAATGAACTGGGATGACTCTTAAGTAAAGTAGTTATTTCAGAGTCTGATCCTTTTTATTGTGACATGTTGAATCATGACATACCACATCTAATTTTCTTTTTAAACAAATGAAAAAGAATCTATTCAGTATTTAGGAGTATAGGTAGGAACATGGAGATCCTGATATATTTTAAAAGACAACGTCTTCCAGAGCAGACAATGGTCCAAGCTAATCTAAAGAATGGATACTTCATCTTCCCTTCCAGCATTATGTAAAAAGCAATAGTTATTACCTTATCCCAAAGAATTTTGTTATACTTCCAAATTTTTGTTTTATTTGGGTCACCTTCACAATCATAATGTCAGAAGAAGTTATTTATTTATTTTTTCATATTGTATTCAGTTGTTTAAATGTTGTAAGCCACCTAGTGTCACTTGTCTGTGAGTTGGGCAGCTATATAAGTCTGTTTAATCAATAAAATAAAAAATAAATTAACACTGTCTGGTTCAAGAATCCAAAATAAGCATTCCTGAAAAATCACTTTCTAGATAGCTGCTTGAATACAGAACTGAAGTAACACTCCACGACCAAACTATTCCTATTATGGCATTTCCCCCAACATTTAATACTAATCTGCCTTTCTGTGACTTAAAACTATTATTGTATGAAATGCACACTGAGAGAATAAACAAAAGGATTGTGGTCTTCTTCCACGTGCATCCCTCCGAGGTACGTAAAGACTTTATTGTGTCTCCTCTTTTTTTCAAGTTTGAATGTGTTATTAGCTTTTCCTCATAGGAGTTTGTTTCTGTCCCCTGAACATCACTGTTGCCTTTCTTTGAATTTGTTCCAATGTGTTTTAATCCTCTTTCAAGTGTCAGTGCTCATGGAGTTATTGGCAAAAAAAATAGATCTTTAAGTTGGTTGGCTAAGAACAAAGCTATTTTCCAATTTAAAAAAATCTGTCGATGAGGTTGACACAATTCTCAAGGGTCTATTCTAGAAACAGATTTGAGTTGTCAGAATCCATGGCCAAATATGTGCTTCCACCACTTGCCATATTGTGAGGGGATGTGTACACACAGTGCTCCACCCATTGAAGATATTGCTTGTTTTGTTTGACTGTCAAATATATACCCTGCTTAGGCTTAGAGACTAATATCCTGAGTTGAAAGAACAGTGCACTGGGATCTGAATCTCAGATTGTCCTATTTCCTCCTGGGCTGTAATGTATACATTATGAGCAGAATGTTAAGTTTATAGTTAAGACAGTTGAGCTAGAAACCTGTTACATCGAACAAATTTGGATAACCTGTAAAGGCGATGCATTTATCTGAATGTTGCTTCTTTTTCTTTATCGCATATGATTTATTACAATATTTTCTTTCATCCATTTTATCCCAGAATTAGATCCTATATTTTATTTATTTTAATATGGACCTATGACTAATAATCCATTATCCATCCATCCATCCATCCATCCATCCATCCATCCATCCATCCATCTATCTATCTATCATCTATCTATCTATCTATCTATCTATCTATCTATCATCATCTACCTACCTACCTACCTACCTACCTACCTACCTACCTACCTATCTATATCTATTGTAGATAGGAAGTCCTTATTTAATGACTACAATTGGAACTGCAGCTCTATTACTAAATGATTCGATTAAATTAAACATCATGTGATCAAGACTGACTTACATCAGTTTTGCTTGGTCATTAAATGAATCACTCCTGGCAATTATGTGCAGTGTCAATTGACCATGATTTGCAATTTATTGTTCATTCAACTTAGTTGTCAGAAACTGACTGTGAAGGTCACAAATGGTAATCACAAGACTACAGAATGATGCAAATGTTGTTAAGTTTGAGGACCAGTCATAAATCTACTTTTTCAACACTGTCATAAATTCAAAGGGTTGCTGAATGAGGCACTTAGTAAGCAAGAACTACTTGTAATTCCCAATAGTTTGTGTTACAAACACGAAAATTCTATAGAATACCTTAGAGAACTATGAAGGGAGGGGAGTTCCCAATCATTAATAAAAGTTAAGGTTTTCCCTTTCAGTCATGTCTGACTCTAGGGTGTGGTGCTCAACATTGTTTCATAGCTGAAGAGTCAGCATCCTTCTGTGGTCATGTGGCTGTTACCTTCCCACCAATTTAGCTGGCACGTATTTATCTACTTGCATTTTTATTTACTTTTGAACTTCTTGGTAATATCAAGCTTCAAAATTCTGAATTATCTCCTTTATTAAGTGTCATGGTAATGTTAAATTACATGGGTGTAAGCCAATGAGGCACAGTGGCACAAGCGGTTAAGAGCTCAGGCTTGCCAGCTGGAAGG